>JBAKBP010011857.1:0-70343 GCA_037953745.1 Lithodes maja
CTTATCTCTAACTGAGATTTTTGGAAAATACTGTGAGCCAACTCAAGGTGAGCAGCCACTCAGAGTCACACCTTCATAGGGACAAAATGACAATTCCCTCATAACTCAATTTTCTGATAGTGTTTGAACCCGAGATTCTGGTACAAGGGGTAAAATGAGCTGTAGAATTCATTTCTGCAATGACATTCTATAATATATCAAAAGTTTTCATGCAATCGTACCGGCTCACTTTTTTTCCAGGGACGATAGGCAACAGTGAGCGGGTTCTGTCCGAAACTTGTATACAGTTATCATGTAACTATCCTGACCGAAACCGGACAGAACCTTTGTCATGGACCATTTATTGAGGGCTTTGTTCCTGTTCTATTTAAAGTCATATATTAACGAAAATAACAAGGTATATGCTACTTCCAGAGTACTTTTCAACTGTACAATCGCAAAAACTCTATGTCTGGATTTGGCCACCCAATGGAATATTTTATTATTCATAGGGAACTGGCCTGTCCGGAAGCCCAAACTGGACACTTTTGTCGGATTCTTAGGCAACAATGACCAAAATAATTAACGACGGACAGGATAGTTTTTTATTATTGTAAAATTAAGTGTGTAATATCATTATTTAATATCCTTTTCAATTTATTTAACCTAACTTAAATTAAATAACAGGAAACGGACACTGGCAACCTAAAGTTATCTTCCTGTGAAGTGTTTGAACCTAACCTAACCTCACCTCACCAAGAGTAAACCCCACTTTGTAAACATTATTCCAAGCATAGTATTAGCTTTTCCGTTGCATAATGACATGTTTAGTAACTACTCAAAATTTCAAGCGGATATATCTTCAGATACCTGACTTATTTATACTAATCTAGAAATGTATTGCCTAACCACGAATCAGATATGACTCATATAGGTAGAATTCGATGATGAACCAGAATCTGGCCACGAAACTATGAGATCTAGATACCTAACAGAGATAATCGTATAAATGGTACTATGGATCAGCATTAGATGCTTAGGGAACATTTCTTGGCTCAGTTCAGTCCGAAAATGCTATGTAGATCACTCTTTCAAGAGAGTTGAAGTCTCCAGATCACTATCTAGTTGAAATCTCTTCTCACAATGTTCCCTAACATATGTATTACGGACAGGCCAGTTTCAAGATGACATTCCCTAAAATACTGTCCTATCCATAGAATAGGCAGATATAGGGCTAGCTTCACCAGAACTTTGCAGTAGGAGTAGAATTTGGTGCTGATTTCAAAAATGCATTCAGAAATTGGATTGCTCTGACAATTTAATACAAATACCAAAATCAAGGAAAACTATCCTGTCCGAAATGCCATTTTCGGACTGAACTGAGCCATGAAATGTTCCCTAAGCATCTCCAACATTGGCTCTTAGGGCAAAAATGGCAGAAATAGGACTAGCTTTACCAGAGCTGGGCATTAGGAAGGTAATTTGATGCTTATTCCAAATATGGTGTCCAAGTTTTAATAAGTAAGCAATTGGAAGAGATGGAGCCAAATAAATGTTAAAGAAATGAAGAAATTGGCAATATTTCCTTTCTATGAAGATTAATTCAATTTGTAAGTGCCTTTTTTAAATCAGCATCAAATTCTCCTCCCATTGCAAAGTTCTGGCTATGCTAGACCTATTTCTGCCAGTTTTGCCTTAAGAGCCAATATTGGAGATGCTTAGGGAACATTTCTTGGCTCAGTTCAGTCCGAAATGGCATTTCGGACAGGATAGTTTTCATTGATTTTGGTATTTGTATTAAATTATCAGAGCAATCCAATTTCTGAATGCATTTTTGAAATCAGCATCAAATTCTACTCCAAATACAAAGTTCTGGTGACGCTAGCCCTATATCTGCCTATTCTATGGATAGGACACTTTTTTAGGGAACGTCATCTTGAAACTGGCCTGTCCGTAATACGTATGTTAGGGAACATTGTGAGAAGAGATTTCAACTAGATAGTGATCTGGAGACTACAAGTCTCTTGTAAGAATGGGCTACATAGCATTTTCGGACTGAACTGAGCCAAGAAATGTTCCCTAAGCATCTCCAACATTGGCTCTTAGGGTAAAAATGGCAGAAATAGGACTAGCTTTACCAGAGCTGGGCATTAGGAAGGTAATTTGATGCTTATTCCAAATATGGTGTCCAAGTTTTAATAAGTAAGCAATTGGAAGAGATGGAGCCAAATAAGTGTTAAAGAAATGAAGAAATTGGCAATATTTCCTTTCTATGAAGATTAATTCAATTTGTAAGTGCCTTTTTGAAATCAGCATCAAATTATCCTCCCATTGCAAAGTTCTGGCTATGCTAGACCTATTTCTGCCAGTTTTGCCTTAACCTCTGAAGTGCGCACGGGGGTAAATGAAAACCTCCCCCTGTGCTGACGTATTTGAGGTTTTTCGTCACTAAAATATTCATTGTACCATTAATAGCATTAATAATTATCCATATGCGCCTATTATGGGTTGATTATAAAGGTATTAACCTGAAACAACAATAAAACGAGTGAAAACAGCGTTTGGATGGTCAAAATCGGAGATATAGCCCGCGAGTTGTATAATGTATGGGTGAGGCAAGCTACCTTCCCGCCCATTTTCCCCAAGGCCACTGCGACACAGTCGATCGATACTCTCTCTCTCTCTCTTGCACTCGATTGCTATCAGTGATGACAACACCCTGCTTGCAACTCGCTAATGTTAGCACGAAAATATACCTCAGAATAAGGGAATAATAGGGAAAATAGGTGATAACTGAGGAATAGGAGGAAAGTGGGGAAGGAGGGGAGGTAGAGGACTGAGATTTTGCATGGCCCAGGGGCCATAAAAAAATAAAAAAATAAAAATAAAAAAAATAATTTTTTTTCGATGTAAAAAGTTGATTTTTAGTTTTACTTACTCAGGAAAGTCTTCCCGCAGTCCGCCGGGGGACCTCTTAAGAGTCTTCCCGCAGCTCCCGGGTTAAGAGCCAATATTGGAGATGCTTAGGGAACATTTCTTGGCTCAGTTCAGTCCGAAATGGCATTTCGGACAGGATAGTTTTCATTGATTTTGGTATTTGTATTAAATTATCAGAGCAATCCAATTTCTGAATGCATTTTTGAAATAAGCATCAAATTCTACTCCTAGTGCAAAGTGTTGGTAAAGCTCGCCCTATTTCTGCCAATCTTACAGATGTGATATGGTTTAGGGAACGTCATCTCTTACTTACTA
Source organism: Lithodes maja (assembly GCA_037953745.1). Classification (NCBI taxonomy): domain Eukaryota; kingdom Metazoa; phylum Arthropoda; class Malacostraca; order Decapoda; family Lithodidae; genus Lithodes; species Lithodes maja. The sequence goes on from JBAKBP010011857.1 coordinate 3,232, forward strand.
CATATTAAAAAGGAAACATAACTTTAATATTATCAGTACAATTGGCTGACATTGGGCTAGCTTCACCAAAACCTTGCATTAGGAGTAGAATTTGATGCTGATTCCAAAAATGCATTCCGAAATTTGATTGTTCTAATGGCTTGTTCCACATAACAAAATCAAGCAAAACTATCCTGTAAAAATGCCATTTTCGGACTGAACTGAGCCATGAAATGTTCCCTATGCATCTCCAACATTGGCGCTAAGGGCAAACATGGCAGAAATAGGACTAGCTTTACCAGAGCTTGGCATTAGGAAGATATTTTGATGCTTATTCCAAATATGGTATCCAAGTTTTAATAAGTAAGCAATTGGAAGAGATGGAGCCAAATAATTGTTAAAGAATGAAGAAATTGGCAATATTTCCTTTCTATGAAGATTAATACAATTTGTAAGTGCCTTTTTGAAATCAGCATCAAATTCTCCTCCCATTGCAAAGTTCTGGCTATGCTAGCCCTATGTTTGCCAGTTTTGCCTTGAGAGCCAATGTTGGAGATGCTTAGGGAACATTTCCTTGCTAAGTTCAGTCAAAAAATGCATCACTCTTTCAAGAGAGTTGCAGTCTCCAGATCACTATCTAGTTGAAATATCTTCTCACAATGTTCCCTAACAATTATGTATTACGGACAGGCCAGTTTCAAGATGACGTTCCCTAAAATACTGTCCTATCCATAGAATAGGCAGATATAGGGCTAGCTTCACCAGAACTTTGCAGTAGGAGTAGAATTTGGTGCTGATTTCAAAAATGCATTCAGAAATTGGATTGCTCTGACAATTTAATACAAATACCAAATTCAAGGAAAACTATCCTGTCCGAAATGCCATTTTCGGACTGAACTGAGCCATGAAATGTTCCCTAAGCATCTCCAACATTGGCTCTTAGGGTAAAAATGGCAGAAATAGGACTAGCTTTACCAGAGCTGGGCATTAGGAAGGTAATTTGATGGTTATTCCAAATATGGTGTCCAAGTTTTAATAAGTAAGCAATTGGAAGAGATGGAGCCAAATAAGTGTTAAAGAAATGAAGAAATTGGCAATATTTCCTTTCTAAAATGCCCCAGAATGAGAAGCCCACCACAGAAGCCACGAACGAACACCACACAGAAACACCAAAAGAAAGGTCCACAGAACGAAAGGACCAGCTGACCGAGCCAGCCATTTCAGACAGGCCCAAGCCCGCAGGGCTAAGCAGCTCATGGCCGCACCTTTTTTTACCTTTTCTAAACGGACCATTTTTCCACACCTCACGTACACTAACCCCCTCGTGTCCTACACTCCTAACTACAAAGATGATGAACAGGAATATACATTCATATTAAAAACACCCATGCCCTGTCCCGACGTTGAGCCAATGCCAACACATCAGACAGCCATAATAATATTTATGTATGTTCTTACATCCGAGAAGTAGATTTTATATATATATCTTAGAAGTTAAAACACCCACGTTTGTTCCTAGACCTCTTATATCATTTTCCATGACTAGTATAGATATATGTAACCCGTGCCCACTGCCCAGTCGCCCCTTGCATTTGTTCCTCTAGTAACTAAGTCTATAATATTAACTGCCACCAGCATTGATACGACATAGCGGCACTGTCCTTGCTACAAAGATGATCAGCAGGAATATACATTCATATTAAAAACAACCATGCCCTGTCCCGACGTTGAGCCAATGCCAACACATCAGACAGCCATAATTATATCTATGTATGTTCTTACATCCGAGAAGTAGATGTTATATATTTTAGAAGTTAAAACACCCACGATTGTCCCTAGACCTCGTATATCATTTTCCATGACGAATATAGATATATGTAACCCGTGCTCAGTCGCCCCTTGCATTGTTCCTCTAGTAACTAAGTATTAATATTAACATTCCCTAACATCTTGTCTTGCCAGACTACAAAGATGATGAACAGGAATATACATTCATATTAAAAACACCCATGCCCTGTCCCGACGTTGAGCCAATGCCAACACATCAGACAGCCATAATTATATCTATGTATGTTCTTACATCCGAGAAGTAGATGTTATATATTTTAGAAGTTAAAACACCCACGATTGTCCCTAGACCTCGTATATCATTTTCCATGACGAGTATAGATATATGTAACCCGTGCTCAGTCGCCCCTTGCATTGTTCCTCTAGTAACTAAGTATTAATATTAACATTCCCTAACATCTTGTCTTGCCAGACTAAGCTTTATGAAGACCCATCGCCCCATAAATCTATGTATGCAATCCTTAGGTTAAGTATTTTTATCCGCCATTGTGTTCACCTTTTTCCATTTACTTTCCACAATTGTCATACGTCTTCCCCTTGCCTCCTTCGTATCCACAGCCCACACTACGCCAATTTACTTCGTGTCTTACACCTCTTACCCCAACCAGAGATTGTATAAGATAACCTGGTTACCAGTATCTGTCATAAGTACCCCGAAACAATAACTAAGTACCCCTACGAACTGCCGCTGTTGTTGATATTTATATTTATATTTAATAGAAAACGCAGTTCCCAGGACCAACTAATAGTATCCATAACCCTCGGACTGATCACATAACTCTATCTTTTCCAGACTCATATACCACCCCATAGTTGCATTCCCCGGTAGCATATTTTGGCTAACGTATTCTACTGCCTTTTCAAACTTTCCATATCAAGTGTAGCCTAATGCCACCCCCACACCCAGGGACCTTAGGGGCAAAATTTCCCTGTAGCCCTTGAACTCTCCCCCCCTCTCATTAAGAATTCCCGCGCTTCTCGACTCTTGTCCGACCTAGCCTCTCTCTCATACCTCTTGAAGATCCTTGAATTGTCCGTTGCTAACGCTCTCCAACCTTTTTTATATATACTCCTATCCAGCCTACCTTCACTTAGTAGGCCAGAACAACATTAGAACTTTACTAGCCCCTTGCATGCCATCTATTCTCTTACAACACATTCACAACCCTGCACCCAATGGTCGTCGGTGCGAGGCTAGCCGCCCCGCCAGTACTAACTTCTATTGCCATACTTCCAGATAAATGTGGCAGAGTTAGCAACCCAGTCTCCACCACATCCAGCAAACCCTACAATTAACAACCAGCCGAGTAAAACCAGCTAGCTAAGGCACCTTCGGTTTTGGTATTAAGACACCCACATCTGTCTCATACACAGAGGGTTATTACAAACACTGGTGATATGGCAAGCCCCTAGCCACAGCCGCCGGACGACGATCACAGAGGGAGGGCGCCCAGCTCCCCCTTTTTGCCCACCCGAGGAGGGAGACCCCCACCCCCGCGGAGGTATACCTGGCCCCTGTTTTGACTTTCGAGTCATTGCCAGGTAGCACAGGAATTCTTCCTATCAATGAACTAACCATGAATGACTAACACCTTTACTAACCTCTATTAACTCTCAATAAACCATTTACCTTTCTTGCATGCTCTGATCACTAAATTAGCACCTCAGCTATACCATAGAATGAAGATTGAACAATCTAGAGAGACGTTCCTATCACAGCTGTCCCCATCCTCCTCGCAAAGTAGATCCAGTCTCTCTCCCCTAAATACGTCCAGTATAGCCAAAATAGTACCTCTTACTAAGGCTCAGTTATATGAAAATATAAAGGCTTCCTATAGCCCTGTGCCACAACAGTAAATACCATCTTACCTAGTCTCCATTTCTATTGAGAGCTCAATTAAGTTCATAAGACTCGAGATCCCTACTGTCTACAGGGTCCAGAACCGAGCCTATAAATCTAACTCCCGCCCCCAGTCAAATCAGTTGAAAGCTAGACACCAACCAGGGGTCACTACCCTGCAGTTAACCTCTAGCTCTGCCCTTGTGTTGTTCCGGAGTGAGATCCCAGAGCCGGCAGACTCCGTGGCAGATTTGGATAGAAGGACCTGCCCACGTATTTAAGAACTTCACACATATGGCCACCCTGGACGGCCGCGGAACCAGTCGTTAGCCCCCAACATCATGGACGCAAGATAACCCCAGGACCAGACCCATCAGATACTACCCAAGATTCTCTTTAGCAGTACTACATCTTACTGTGCTGTTTAGAGATTTCACTAATTAAATATTTCTACGAAGTGGCTAAGACCTTGCCCAGTGTAATACAGACTTAACCATTCCATTTGGGACGTACTAAGCGATCAGTGCTCATTAATTAACAGGCGACCTTGACTCTCGTAATTACCTTATTCAGATATTAAAACTCTAGTGATATCTAACGTTCGCCCACTGATTTGCGTTCTATGTATTTCTGAAACAAGGATATAAAACTTAGATCAGTACCCCCTGAGGTTACTAGAATTCCCGTGCTCTAAAATACGCGTGTCTAATCTAGTCTGTGAACTACTACTTGTGCACCAGAGCTACCAGTAATAAATATAACAGTGAATAGGAATCTATAAGTAACATTGATGGTCTTCGGTATATAAACCTGTTAAATCAAAGCCAGTGATCAGAAGATTAATACCTGAACGTTGGAAGTGGGAGACTAGGCTCCATCCAGATCCACTTATGCTAGTGTTGTTCGATTCTATTATATTGTCTTACACAAGTATTCTGCAGTGGTATATTAATAAACGTGATCGTGTAACTTGCTACCATGTGTTTCTTTGTGTTCTCTATTTCTCATATCTTGTATTGTGCATGCAGCCTTCTATACCCAGTCAATTAGAACTCACATTACCCAAGTTAAACCTGTAGAAAAACAGGGCATAACACTTTCTATGAAGATTAATTCAATTTGTAAGTGCCTTTTTGAAATCAGCATCAAATTCTCCTCCCATTGCAAAGTTCTGGCTATGCTAGACCTATTTCTGCCAGTTTTGCCTTAACCCGGGAGCTGCGGGAAGACTCTTAAGAGTTCCCCCGGCGGACTGCGGGAAGACTCTCCTGAGTAAGTAAAACTAAAAATCAACTTTTTACATCTAATTTTTTTATTTTTTTTTATTTTTTTTTATTTTTATTTTTTTTTGGCCCCTGGGCCATGCAAAATCTCAGTCCTCTATCTCCCCTCCTTCCCCACTTTCCTCCTATTCCTCAGTTATCACCTATTTTCCCTATTATTCCCTTATTCTGAGGTATATTTTCGTGCTAACATTAGCGAGTTGCAAGCAGGGTGTTGTCATCACTGATAGCAATCGAGTGCAAGAGAGAGAGAGAGAGTATCGATCGACTGTGTCGCAGTGGCCTTGGGGAAAATGGGCGGGAAGGTAGCTTGCCTCACCCATACATTATACAACTCGCGGGCTATATCTCCGATTTTGACCATCCAAACGCTGTTTTCACTCGTTTTATTGTTGTTTCAGGTTAATACCTTTATAATCAACCCATAATAGGCGCATATGGATAATTATTAATGCTATTAATGGTACAATGAATATTTTAGTGACGAAAAACCTCAAATACGTCAGCACAGGGGGAGGTTTTCATTTACCCCCGTGCGCACTTCAGAGGTTAAGAGCCAATATTGGAGATGCTTAGGGAACATTTCTTGGCTCAGTTCAGTCCGAAATGGCATTTCGGACAGGATAGTTTTCATTGATTTTGGTATTTGTATTAAATTATCAGAGCAATCCAATTTCTGAATGCATTTTTGAAATCAGCATCAAATTCTACTCCTAATACAAAGTTCTGGTGACGCTAGCCCTATATCTGCCTATTCTATGGCTAGGACAGTTTTTTAGGGAACGTCATCTTGAAACTGGCCTGTCCGTAATACGTCTGTTAGGGAACATTGTGAGAAGAGATTTCAACTAGATAGTGATCTGGAGACTACAAGTCTCTTGTAAGAATGGGCTACATAGCATTTTCGGACTGAACTGAGCCAAGAAATGTTCCCTAAGCATCTCCAACATTGGCTCTCAAGGCAAAACTGGCAGAAATAGGGCTAGCATAGCCAGAACTTTGCAATGGGAGGAGAATTTGATGCTGATTTCAGAAATGCACTTACAAATTGAATTAATCTTCATAGAAAGGAAAATTGCCAATTTCTTCATTTCTTTAACACTTATTTGGCGCCATCTCTTCCAATTGCCTACTTATTAAAAATTGGACACCAGATTTGGAATAAGCATCAAATTCTACTCCTAATGCCAAGTTCTGGTAAAGCTAGTCCTATTTCTGCCATTTTTGCCCTAAGAGACAATGTTGGAGTCAAAATACATACTGGGAACATAAATTGTAACTGTCCAGTCCATAGTGAAAGCTTTCCTGACCAAAATTTGTTACCTAATCTGGCTCTCTTTGTTACCTAAAGGCAAATTCATGCTATATCTAGATGAATTTTGGAGATATCGACATTCTGATGGCAGATTTGGAATCAGCATTGAAAAGTACACATGAAATGGGTGTACCAGTGCCCAAATGAAAGACATATGGTTTCCCTCTCATGAGGCATGAATTTGCCTAAGAAAAGTGAGCTAGGTTAAGACCAAAACAAAACTTTCAGCTCACTTTGTCACCTAAAGGCGAATTCAAGTTCCGGTTTCAAAGAGATCATTGAGCACTAGTACCCGAAATCATTGATTGGAGACCTTAGTAGATGGCTTCATATACGGTCTTAACACTCACTTTTTACCGAAACTATTACTATTATCACAGACTTGTACTTCCATATGTACATTTCGCTGTTGATTCCTAATCTGAGCTGGAGTCTAGTTTGTTATGCCTTATTTTGGAGTTTAGATCAACTTATTGGAGATTTAGATGATTTAGAAGTTTGGGATGCATGCCATTGCATTATATCTATTTATCTATCTATTTACTCAGGCCCAATCCCCCCTTTTCATTTGTGTTTTCTTTGTTTTTGGTGTTTTTTGTTTTGTTTGTAATTTTTTATTTTTTGTATTTTTTTTTTTATTTTTTTTTTATTTTTTTTTTTATTTTTTATTTTTTTTTGTTCCCCACTAAAAACTTGTTAAGGAAATCAAATTGGATACATCTGGCCTTAAGGGGGGCGTCCGGCTTTACTCTAGAACGTGTCAGTGGATTTTGTCTGTATTTCATAAAATTTTGTACACGTATAGGGGACCTAACAACTAAGAAATTTCCAAAATTTTAATTCTCTAGGACAATTATTTTTTGAGTTAGGTGTGTAAATTTATGACTTTTTGTAAAATCAAAATCTCATTTAAATGTTGTTGCTTGATTGTTTTAATGCATTGGGGGTACTAACAATAGGTGTAGTTTCAATTGTACGTCGATACTTTTTCCATTTCGTATCTAATTGTAGAATTAGGGCATTTACAATTAGGTACAAATTAGGTACAAATTAGGTGACAAATGTCTCGGGGTAGTGTGTCGAAATGGGAAAGAAATAAAAACAAATGGCGACGTGGAGTTGTAGAGAATTTCATGCCCTTTCCAATGACACCAGAAACATTGTTGTAGCATGTTTGGTTACGTCAGAATTGCGCCGACAAGTGAACTTTCTTACGTGAGGTACTAAGGCACGAGAGCTGTTGCAAGCCAGCCGGCCAGCCGCACCCTACCTCTCTCGCGGCTTGGACCACACTGCTCTTTCTCCTCCACCACCACCACACCCTTCGTTGTTTCCCGGGTTGAGTACCAGATACTGTTAGGCAAAATATCTAAGAACGTCATATTTTCACCAAAAATTCATGGTTTTAGTTTTTTTGTTTTGCAGATCCGAAACCCATAATGCATTTTCTACGCGTCTGCGCGACCCGCGACCCGCGAAAACTTTAAACTAGCCCAGAAATAACATGCTTCCAGACGGAATATTGCCTCAGGATTTTAACTGAAGACAGAGGGATGGGTGATGATGCCATATATCGGGTTGCGCAATATTGCCGTTTTGAGCACTATTACGAGTATGAGCCGGACGCTCCCCTTAAAACCATGTATCTCTGACTTCAGAGTGCAGTTATACATTTACGGACAGGATGGTTTGAATTTTCAATTTTCGGACAGGATAGTTTTGCTCGAGTCTGACCCTGCCTAAAATTTGGTACGATAGGCAACGTAGTGAGGGCTGATGCGTGACCAAAATGACAGGATTCATTTTTCGGACAGGATAGTTTCTGTCCTGTCCGAAATGTTGCCTAACATAGGTGAACCGGACAGGCCAATAGCAAAAATATGTTGCCTAATAAATGAAATGACAATTTTCTCAAACTGGACTGTCCGTCGCGGAGACAGGTTACTTTTCAGTTAGGTTAGGTTAAGTTAGGTTAGGCTAATGTTAAAAATACTAAAATGCGACAGTCCTCGGTATTAAACAACACTGTATATCAAAGAAAAAATTAAAAACAACAACAAATTATCTGAAAAACTCTAATCTGGTTGGTGATAATTTTTGGAAATTTTTTATTTTAATACCACGAATTTTCCGAGTGTTTTTTATAAACAAAATTGTTCATTTGCATCAATATATAGTGTTTGTAATTAATTAGAAATCTCGGGAAAACCTATTTTCCCCATAAGGCCTATCGATCGATGTTGAGAGCATATAGATTCAATATTTATCTTCAAATATATCAATAAAATTTGTGGTATTGAAATAACATTGAACCTAATTGTTTATCAAAATAATGTTTTTTCCAGTTTCCGCGTCTGCTGAACCATCCAAAAACACGCTAAAAGGCATGTTTTGAAGGGGGGAGGTGTCCTGGTGGTGGGGGGTAGTGGGGGAGGGGTAGTATAACTGTAGATTTACCCCCCCCCCAAAAAAAAAGGCCTAGGCCTAGCTTAATTTAATAAAAAAGGCTAGCCTAACACTAGGCTAGGCCTGTTAGAAAAAAAAAAAGGCAGATCAGATCAGATGAAGTATTGAGGGATAGCCTAAGCCTTTACATTTACAACGGCACCTTGTATCTACATACTAGGCCTAGAGGGACAGGTTTGACTGAAAAGAGAAGTCATAGGCCTAGCCTAACTTCATAGTTAGCCAAGCCTTGAACCAGGCTGTCAAACGAGTCGAGAGCAGTCCCATCTTTTTCATAGTTTTTACAAAATAGGCTAGGCCTAGGCCTATTCAAAGTTAAAATTAGCCTATGTTTTTGGAAGTGATCAAATAAGCAAAACAATATAGGCCTAGGCTAGCCTAATTTCAAACTAGGCTAAGTTTCTTGTATTTTTTCTCATCTTTATTCCAGTCTTGAAACAAAAGATTGGAGGGCACTATTCGAAGATAAAAACGTCAACGAAATTCTCAGTATCCTCCAGAAACAATGCCTGGAGACCTGTAAAAACACCATACCACCCAAATCAAGCAGGAAGCAGATCAAGCAGATTCCCAGAGATAGAAAAATACTAATGAAGAAAAGGACGTACTTGAGAGCCAAGCAAAGGAAGACCAGCTATGCGCACAATATCACCAAACTACAAGAAGAGCTCGATGAAGTTGAACGTAAACTCATCCAGTCACACCAAGAGCAAAGAACACGTGAAGAACTCCAAGCAGTTGCAAACATACGAGTAAATAGCAAATTCTTCTATGCATACGCAAAAAGGAGACTCAGGAACACCTCAACAATAGGACCACTTGCAAAACCTACGGGCGAACTTGAGAGTGACCCAACCGAAATGGCCAAGATACTCAAACAGCAGTACGAAAGTGTCTTCAGCCCGCCAAATGAAGACAAGAAAATCGATAATGCAACGACCTTCTTTGACAACGCTCCAGGGACACCACATCAACTCTCCTCGGTAACAGTATCAACAGAGGACATAATAGCAGCCATCGACAAGATTGGACCAAACTCTGCGGCAGGACCAGACGGCTTTCATGCCCAACTGCTAAAAAAATGCAAACATCAGCTAGCCTTGCCTCTAAAACTGCTGTGGAGCAAGTACTGTACAGTACCTCCAAACTGGATATGTACCACAATCCCTAAAAGAAGGTACTGTCACACCAATACACAAAGGGGGCAGTAAAGGCATAGCCAAAAATTACAGACCAGTGGTGCTGACGTCACATCTTATTAAAATCATAGAAAGAACAATACAAGCTAAGATGGTCAGCTACCTGGAAGATAACGAGGCATTCAACGAGGGTCAACATGGCTTTAGACAAGGCCGCTCCTGCCTTTCACAACTACTATCACACTACGACAAAATCCTACAGGATATTCAAGACGGAGAAAATGTAGACGTCATATATCTAGATTTCGCCATAGCTTTTGACAAGGTGGACCATGGGATCCTTCTACATAAACTCAAATCACTGGGAATAGGGGTAGACCTTGGAAGATGGCTCCACAGCTTCATCACCAACAGAAAACAAAGAGTCACGGTTCAAGGAAGCCTATCAGAAGCAGGTGGGGTCATCAGCGGAGTACCACTGGGACCTCTCCTATTCCTCATCATGATAGGAGACATCGACAGGGACCTGGAACACTTAACAGCCTCATCGTTTGCAGACGACACCAGACTCATGAAGAAAATCACCTCACAACATGATGCACAGCTACTACAACAAGACTGGGCGGGTGCCCAACCCTGAAAGGGGTTGAAATAGGGGAGCTATCCCCCCGCCAAAGGTGGCTTTCTAGGGCCTTTCCTAGCTGATGCTGAGAGGATTGGGTTCTAGTCATGTGGTAATGGGCTGGTCTATCAGAATGAGACTTGAGCGATCTCTGCCATACCCATAGCTTACTCTGACTGTTTCTTTTACTTATATATTTTCTAGATCTCAAGTGACGGCGTCTCTTCCGTGGATTGACCTCCCAATCTACCAAGATTGGAAGCCAAAGCGTCACATTTTTCCTTTGCCCCTCGAGCTAAACAAATTATTATTGTATTTAACAGAAAGTTACAACGAGGTAAGTGATGTGGTATAGGTGGCAATATGCGGAAATGGATTATAAGGGCATTCTGCCCCCTCTTACCCCCTTACGAAAATCTACGGTTATTCACTCCACCCTAACTGGATTTCTACCGTTTTATCCAACCAGCGGGGGTGTGGGGGCGGCAGCCCCCACCCATAATACTAGGTAAGGTTAGGTAAGGTTGTTAGGTTAGGCTAATGTCTCTCTGAAACATTGTAAATCTGTGTCACATCTAGATTGATAGACTTTTGTCAGAGGGGGGCAGAATGCCCTTATAATCCATTTCCGCATATTGCCACCTATACCACATCACTTACCTCGTTGTAACTTTCTGTTAAATACAATAATAATTTGTTTAGCTCGTATAGGTGCAATTATAGAAATTTACCGTATTTTTACGCTTTGAAACCCTCATTTTCCCTGAACTTCATAGCCCTCCCCACTAGTGGGGGGCGTCTTTTTAGATTGTTGGATAATGGGTAAATACTCATTTCAGCTCCTCTTCAGTATAAAACAACAACACTATATCTGACTGGGGACAGAGGTGCATGGGGGCGGTTCGTTCGTGGCCACCCCTTCGGGGATCACGGCGTCAGGCAATAGATAGATAGATAGACTATATCTGAAGGAAAAATTAAAAAAACAAAATAAAACTTACTGAAATCGCTGTCGGTCCAAAAAGTCAGGTTTACCCAACCGACTTCTGGAATGGAGAGTGGAAGAAAGGGAGGTGCCTGGTGGCAGTGGAGCCCCAGCTCAACTGTGTCACTAACGGACGGAATACAACAAAGTGTAAGTGTATCCCATTTGACACCCTATTTTATTCCAAAATGCTTAGGCCTATGTTTACCATTCCCTGGGGTTCATGTGTAAGCGTACTAGGTGTCCACCAACAGCTTGAGCCTGAGGACTCTGCCCTGCCGCCTCTGCAGCTGCTGCTGGTGGTAGCTGTACAGCTACAGCTTCTGATAAGGTTGAACTAGGCTAGGCTAAATTGAAAGGCATTTCAAATTGTTCACTGCTTTCATTGGAGCTCTCACTATCCACGTCCATTGTGCAGGTTGTTATAAAAAAAAAGTTAAAGTTCGAGTCAGCCTCACAACTCGATAGGCCTAGACCTCTTCTTCTTGATATTTATATGTGCAGTTTGCTCGGAGTATTTCAGATCTCCAGATTACTGCACAGGCATAGAGTTGCTTGCTGAGGGGAAGGGAAGTTTGTTAGTTGAAAGGGATCTAGGCCTACAGATAGGATGTCTAAATAGTGAGTACAAATATTGTACCCTACATAGTTTTAACTATAGGTCAAGGTCATTAAGGACTGGAAAGTGTTTTGAGGGTAAGTAAATAGGTAAGATGAGGATTGGTTATTAAGGTCTAGCCTAATAGCAGGTAAGTCTAGTTAGTACCACAGATATCGGTGACCCAAGTAACACAACATGCAACCAGAACACCCAAACAAACAGGAAGCTCTAGCAAACACATCGACAATGAAGTAACAGCAACAACGGCCAAGAACAAGGACATAAAACAACAAGTACAGGTAGGGGTGGGAGGGGGGCAAGGGGGAGCCACAACCTGTCCTCATCTCACGCGCTCACACACCATCAGCCGCTCACGGCGCACAGCTGATCACCACACCGCCAGACGTACGATGAACAGTAACAGGAAAATATGTATAGTGTGCGATATTGGATTCAACAAAAGGAGTACAACGTCACAATGTAGTAGTTGTAATGAAACAGTACACGATCGATGTACTTACATTACTAGCAGAAAAGAAGTGGAATGCGATAAATGTAGGGAAATAGCTATTAAGGGTCCTAAAATCATTTGTGAAATATGTGAATCACTCATAACAAGAAAACAAAGGATCATAAACTGTGTTAAGTGTAAAACTGTAGCTCACATGAAGTGCATCTCTAAGAAGACCAACAGTGAAGAACGGGAATTCCTATGCAACATATGTGCCTTGCATTCATTACCGAATATTAATGTAAATGAACCAATTAGTATTAACAACTCAGAATCCAGCCAGGACACATTCAAAATCAAAGATGAATACAGAGTGTTCACCAACAAAGGGCTCCATCTTATCCACATTAACGCCAGATCAATGTACCATAAATTGTCAGAATTAAACTTGTTAGCTAATAAGGCCAAAGCTTCAATAATTGCAATCACAGAAACCTGGCTGGATTCAAGTATAAACGATGGTGAAATAAACATTCAAGGTTTCAATATGGTTAGGAATGATCGCAATAGGCATGGGGGAGGAGTATGTCTGTATGTAAAAAACAACCTCACACACACAACCAGGACCGACCTCCATGTAGAAAATCACGAAGCTCTGTGGATCGATCTACGCCTGCCGAGGACAAGACCCATCACAATTGGGGTATGCTATAGGCCACCAGACGACACACAATTCTTGACCAAATTTGAACGAACGTTGTCATCGCTAGACCCTCGGAATGAATCCATCATACTAGGGGATTTTAACCTGTGTTACAAACAACGAAATGATAGGCTTGTACGAGAATATAGGCATATACTGACAATGCACAATCATAAACAACTCATCACAACCCCCACACGTATCTCTGAGAACACTGCCACAATAATAGACCACATAAACTGTAACAGAGAGGACAAAATATCCCAATCAGGGGTTATACAGACTGGGATAAGTGATCACTTTGTCACATATTGCACACGAAAAACCACAAAAATTACCCTAGAGAATCACAAGATTATCAAAACAAGGTCACTCAGAAACTACAATAAAGAAACATTTCTGGACATTTTATGGAATACAGACTGGTCTCCAGTGTTTGGAAGTACAAACGTTAATGACGCATGGGTTGGCTTCAGAACCATCATCACAAACATTCTAGACGAAATAGCTCCTCTGAAAGACATACGAATTAAAGCAAGGTCAGACCCATGGATCAACAATGACATACTACACCATCTGGAACACAGAGACAACCTGTTAAAAAGGCTAGCGAAACATAGACAGGATCAAGGTCTGAAACATGAGTTCAACAGGGCCAGGAATAAACTAAGTAGGAAAATAAAATCAGCGAAAACTAATTATTTTCACAATAAGGCAGAGGAATATCAGAATAACCCAAAGAAACTATGGAGGCACCTAAAAACAACAGGCTACAGCAACAAGACAAGGGATTCGTCTAACACTAATATTGCTCTCACCATTAATGATCAGATTTGCCACGATAAACGACAAATTTCAACCTACTTCAACTCCTTCTTCACCTCCATAGCAAACACACTTGCACAGAACCTACCTCAACCTCTCAATAAATACACGACAACAACGGTCACCTTTCGAAATTTCTACAGAGATAAAGACATACACCCAAACACATTTGGATTGCAAAATGTTACACCAAAATACACTTTTGACGAGCTGTCTAACCTAAATGTACATAAAAGCACAGGACCAGACAAAATTCCTGCCACATTTCTACGAGATGGAGCCATTGGTATAACAGGCCCCCTAACTCACATCATCAACTTGTCAATTAACACCAACACTGTACCTGCTGAACTGAAGGAAGCTATTGTAACCCCTCTATTCAAGAAAGGAAATAAACTAGAAGTTGGTAACTACAGACCAGTTAGCATATTATGTATTGTATCTAAAATCCTTGAAAGAGCGGTATACACCCAAATTGAACACTACCTCAAACAAAATGATCTATTCTATAAGTTTCAATCAGGTTTCAGATGCATGTACTCGACAGACTCCTGTCTCATCCACTTAACGGATCACATTCGTAAAGAAATGTCTAAAGGTAACTACACCGGTATGGTTCTTCTTGATCTACAAAAAGCGTTTGACACAGTAGACCATGATATCCTATGTAATAAACTACAAGCAATGGGCATAGGATCTGTGAACTGGTTTAAATCTTATCTTAGTGGTAGAACCCAAAGAGTCAAAATTGATGATAATATATCTGATCCTATGCCAATTAACTGTGGGGTCCCGCAGGGAAGCATCCTTGGTCCCTTACTCTTTCTCTGTTATGTGAACGACATGGAACTGAGCGTCTCATGTAAATTATTACTGTATGCAGACGACAGCGTGCTCCTGGTTTCAGGAAAAGACCCAATAAGTATTGCCGCTTCACTTTCCAAAGAACTAGAATCATGTAGTGAATGGCTAGTGGACAATAGACTATCTCTTCACCTGGGCAAGACGGAAGCCATCTTATGTGGAACAAAACGCAAACTGAAAGACATTGTGGGCTTCTCGGTCAACTGTAATGATATTCCTATAACAACAGTGTCACAAGTTAAATATCTCGGACTAAAACTGGACGCGAGTTTGTCAGGTGAAACAATTTTGGAATCTATCCTGAGTAAGTGTAGAGCACGTATAAAATACCTGTATAGACAGGTGGGATGCTTGCCCGCGGCGACCAAAAAGACCCTCTGCCAAGCGCTTGTTCAATGTCATTTTGACTATTCTGTGTCATCCTGGTACTCTGCATCATCTAAATCAGCACAGCACAAACTTCAGGTCACTCAAAATAAAATGGTTAGGTTCATGCTGAACCTAGGACCCAGATCACATGTTGGCCAGGAACAACTTCAGTCACTAGGTATGCTCAATGTCGCTGACAGGGCCAAACAAATCAGGCTCACTAATGCCTTCAAAATTTTCTATGACAGAGCTCCAGAGTACCTAAAGAATGATTTTGTTAAAGCAAATGAGAGGAGTGGACATAATACAAGAAACAGGATGTTTAATTTTAAGGTCCCGAGAATCCAAGGACAGGGTAAGCAAACATTCTTCTTCACCGCCATCAAAGACTGGAACGACCTACCCCAGTCAGTCCGTGAAAAGAGAACACTGTATTCCTTCAGACGTAGCCTGAAGGAACACCTGAACCGGACAGCTGCGAGAAGGGAGCACCAAGCTTATGTCTACTACTAAATGCGACATAAGAGATAGACAAACCAAACTGAAATGATTACTGATTACGGATTACTGATATTTACTATAGGATGTAAGGTATCTTAAAATAACCCCCTAGAAATACTTTTTCTAAAGTATCCATTTCTTTATCCTCCCCTTTTTTCCCCAGCTACCTAATCCCACAAGGACCCAATGGAATACGCCTAACGGCCTTATTGGGCTATCCTTAGTTGGAATTATGCAAGGCTGGTACATGTCATATTTGTAACAAACTATGTGGTACCAACTCTGTAAATTGCTAACTGAATAAATATTATTATTATTATTATTATTATTATTATTAGTGGTTTCAGCTTTCAGGCGTCTTCCTGGACCGTGCTGTCTTTGTTTACAATTTTACTGGTGTGACGTCACGAAGGTCGCCTTAACTCCGAATCATTCACATCTTCCGTAAGGTATAAAATTCTATATATTGAGTTTATTGTTTCACAAAATGTATAAGAACACTCAAAGTGGGTTACTTGCACTTTGTTATTTACCATTATAGGGAGAGCCCATGTCATGCACCACCACCTTTAAAATCGCCAAACTAAATGGGCGAACGTCTTATTATCTCAAAAGCAATGGGGCTAAACACGAGGGAGAAAGGTTCCATAAATAAGTCCCTCAAGTGGAAATCTGCCCTTAAACATAGTATAGGCTACCTAGAATTGTAGACTAATATTGTAAATAAAGGAGGTACTGAAATATGCTAAATTAATGAAGCGAGATATAATATCAATAAATAGAAGGTTAGCGGAAAACTAATTTCTAAATTATTTTTCCTTTAAGGGGAGGTATTTAGTTTGTTCCCTAGACCTCCATCAAGCTTAAAATTACACCCCCTCGAGTTCCCTTTCAAGATAAATTTGTACATTTTTCGGTAGAAAAATTTCCCGGCCAAAGGCCGGTTCCTCTTAAATTACAGGCTCGCTAACGAAAGCAAGACCATGAAAAAACACTTCCAAAAGGCTCTAGGGGCTCTCAAAACAGAGGAATATATGATTAGGTGAGATAATTCCCTTCTAGTACTTCCTACCAACTATCCACATGTGTCCCAACCCCTTCCTTCCCCACCCTCTTCCCTCCTCCTCAATTATTGGAAATTTGTCCTCGTATTTCCCTCATTTATCGATTATTTTCCGCGCCAATTATCGTCAGGCGGGCTCGGAGGCAGGGTTGAGTCATCTAGAGACCCTTTATAAGTGTTAGATCTCTCTCGGGCCGCTCAGTATATTGCGAGACTTTGCAGGGGGAAGATGTACAGTATGTCTCTCGGCCGGCCAACTTAGAATACGACCAGGCAGCCGAAAAATACGTTCTCGCGCTCTTCGGGTTAAGCATCCAATTATTACAGTTTAGTTACCCTTAAAATATACTTTTTCTGAAACATCGGGTTACTTCATATTATACATTTTCTATTATGTAACCTTCCATTTTATACATAATATATACATATATACATATTACTAGTGGAACCAGTTGAATTAAGGAAAAGATATGCAGAGTATTTTTAATCTTTGCTAAATGCAAGAGATGGAAGAGAAGCAGTGGTTGATGGAGATAGGTTACCCAGGCCACCCAGGTGGCAGGGAATGAATGAAAGGATTGAGGAAAATGAGGTGAAAGAAGCAGTGAAACAAATGAAAGCGGGAAAAGCAGAAGGTTTGGATGGTATTGCTGTGGAGTGTATAAAGAAGGGTGGAGATGTGATAATAGATTGGTTGGTGAGACTTCTCAATGTGTGCTTTGTGATGTCAAGGGTACCAATAGACTGGAAGAGTGCATGTATTGTGCCGTTGTACAAGGGGAGGGGAGATCGACAGGAGTGTTCAAGTTATAGAGGTTTTAGTTTATTATCAGTGGTTGGAAAGCTGTATGGCAGGGTGTTGATAGAGAGGATAGTAAAGTGTACGGAAGTGGCAATAGGAGAAGAACAGTGCGGTTTTAGGAGGGGAAGAGGGTGCGTGGATCAGATGTTTGCAGTAAGACACTTAAGCGAGAAGTATTTAGAGAAGCATAAGGAGATATTTTGGGCTTTTATGGATTTAGAAAAAGTGTATGATCGTGTGGATCGTGAAGCAATGTGGAAGGTGTTAAGGATTTATGAAATTGGAGGAAATTTGTTAAAAGCAGTTAAGAGTTTTTATGAAGGGAGCAGAGCATGTGTTAGAATAGTTAATGGTGAGTTGAGTGAATGGTTTGAGGTAAAGGTAGGTTTGCGACAGGGTTGTGTATTGTCACCATGGCTGTTTAATATGTTTATGGATGGTGTGGTGAGGGAGGTGAAAATGAGAACTATGGCAAGAGGATTGGGTTTAGTAGGAAAAAATGGTAGAGATTAGGAGTTGAATCAGTTGCTGTTCGCTGATGACACAGCATTGGTGGCGGATTCTGAGGAGAAATTGCAGCGGGTAGTCAAAGAGTTAGGAGTGGTTTGTGGGAGGAGGAAACTGAAGGTGAATGTCAATAAAAGTAAAGTAATGGTGTGTAATAGGGGTGATCGTAGGGTGAATCTAGATGTGAGGCTGGATGGGTAATATTGGAACAAGTAGAGTGTTTTAAATATCTAGGAGGAACGATAAGCAGGAGTGGAGGTATGGAAATGAAGGTAAAACAGAGTGTGTGTGAAGGAAGGAAGGTTTTCGGAGTAATGGGAAGTATGTGGAAGACGAGAAATCTCGGAATGAAAGTAAAAAGTGCAATGTATCAAGGAATTGTTGTGCCAACAGTGATGTATGGGGCTGAGACATGGGCTCTGAAGAAAAAGGAGAGAAGAAAGCTGGATGTGATGGAGATGAGCTGCTTGAGGAGTATGTGTGGAGTTACTCGTAGAGACGAATTGAGGAATGAAGATACGTAGGAGAGTGGGGCAACAAGAACATTTGTCAGCCAGAGTGGACAGAAGGGTGCTGAGCTGGTATGGTCATGTTGAACGAATGGGAGATGAAAGGCTTACAAAGAGAATATGTGAGTCAGATACATGGGGAGATAGAAGGGCAGGAAGACCCCCATTGAGATGGAGAGACTGTGTAAGACAAGCTTTGGATGATAGAGGAATGACTATAGATCAGGCAAAGGAAGTGGTAATAAACAGGAATGAATGGAGAATGCTTGTGAATAGTTGAGTGAACACGTGGTCATTTGGGGGAAGGGGTCGGGCGCAAGTTGGACTAGATAATAGTCCATCAGGCGCCTGGCCCGGGGAGACGATTAATATGAATGGTGCGCCTGGAAGTGTGGTGGGAGGGCTTGTGGCTTTGGCTCCGCTGCATGTCTGCCTGCCGAGATCGGAACCTCTCCGGGTGGTCGGGGGCCGGGGGAGTGCTCGAGCGACCTTGGTGACCCTGGTCTCTGGGTGTTCTCCTGGGTGACTTAGATCTATCTATCTATCTATTGCCTGACGCCGTGATCCCCGAAGGGGTGGCCACGAACGAACCGCCCCCATGCACCTCTGTCCCCAGTCAGTCGACACCCCTCCCCCCAACCAGCACCGCCTTCATTCATGTAGTTCCTCACTCCATCCTTCCACCTCATATTCGGTCTACCTCTCCCCCTCTGTCCCTCCACCTCGCTCTCGTACACCCTCTTAGTCATTCTCTCGCTTTCCATACGTTCCATATGGCCGAACCATCTCAAGTTGTCCCTTTTCACACTTTCCAGCACATCTACCTCCACACCACACCTCCTTCTTACTTCCTCATTAGTCTGTCTATCCCTCCATGTAATTCCGCACGCACTCCTTAAGTAATTCATTTCCACTGCTCTCACTCTTGGTCTGAGTCTCTCAACCAACGTCCATGCTTCGCTTCCGTAAGTCAGTGTCGGGATTACCACACTGTCATGCAAGGACTTCTTCACTTCCATACTGACCACCCTATTTCTTGTTACTGCTTTTAGCGTTCCTACAACCCTCTTCCCCTGTTGTACCCTCTCCCGCACCTCTTCATCCATAGTCCCATCTTTACTCAACACACTGCCCAGATACTTAAAAGAGTTGACGATCTCCATAGCCTGACCGTTCAGCTTCACCTCACACTCTGTGACTTCACCCATTTCGAAGACCATAACCTTGCTCTTCCCCGTATTTACCTTCAAATTCCGTTTTTCGCACACTGTTCCAAACTCATTTACCAGACCCTGCAACTCCCATTCATTATCACTCATCAGAACTGTATCATCCGCAAACAGCAGTATAGGTAGCTTCCACTCAATTCCCTCCCTTTTCAGCGATACACCAACATCCACTGCTCTTGATAGTATTTCTTTCATAACTCCATCCATATATACAGTAAACAACCACGGGGACATCACACACCCCTGTTTCAAACCAACATTCAGGTCAAAGAACTCGCTCTGCTCACTCTCCACACGTACTGCCGCCTTTGCACCCTCATACATGCTCTTCACTGCTTTCAGCAACTTGCCCTCTACTCCGTATATTCTAAGTACTTTCCACAAACCTTCTCTATCCACTCTGTCATAGGCCTTCTCCAAGTCCATAAAGGCAACATACACCTTTTGTTTCTTCTCCAGATACTTCTCCACAACACAATTCAGGGTAAAAATCTGATCTACACATCCTCTTCCCTTCCTAAAGCCTCCCTGCTCGTCGCCTATCCATTTCTCCGTTCTCACTCTCACTCTCTCAATCACTACCCTACTGTATACCTTCCCTACTACGCTTAGAAGACATATTCCTCGGTGGTTACCACACACTCCTCTTTCCCCTTTGCCCTTATATAGGGGGACTATTATGCCAGTCTTCCAGTCATCGGGTGACTTAGATGTGTGTGAATATTGTGTTTTGTCTGTGTTTGTTCGTTGTTCTGTCTTGTGTTTTGTGTTTTCCCTGTTCTTGCTCTGTCTTGAGTCGGCCACCCCCAAGAAAATAAAAACAAAAAAATAGAGTAAAATAGAAAATAAAAATAGGAAAAGTGGGGATTGGGCCTGAGCATATACAGTACATACATACATACATACATATACCATGTATATTTAGATTGTAAGATAGCAGGGTATTTGCTGAGAATTAGGATACTGTACTAACAAAACTGCAATATATAGCAGATGCTCTTATCAGGTTAAAATATTAATACTGTATGTTTACTTAATTCAATGTTTAAACAACAAACTCTGAATTAGTTATTTATAATACATCTGGTCACCGTATATCAATGCCAAGCTATGTCTAAGAAATAAATAATAAATAACTCTCCAACTCTCCAACCCAAGAGTGAAATGCTATTCTCAGACTTTCTTCTATTCAACTGCCGAGCTTTGGAACTCTCTCCCAGAATCAGTCTTTCCCTTTTCCTATGACTTAAATTACTTCAAACTCTGTGTGTCCAGGCATTTTAGCTCGAACGTCCCTTGATTTTGGCCCTGTCCACTCTTTCAAATCTGGGGGAGGCACTTGCTGCGGGCAGTCATGCCTTTTGTCTCCCTCATTCACATAGAAAAAAAACAAATATATTTTCCCAGATTTAAACAACAATCACTCATTCTCTCACAAGTTACCATATAATTATGGGGGTGTCCTGTAGCGACATTGGTAGAGCGCTCGGTCGTGAGGACTGAGTTCGATTATTGACAGGTGGAGATGTTTGAGCAATCTCCTCACACCCCTTGCCTCTGTTTCGTCTGACAGTAAAATAGGTCTGTGACTAATATCTTCCCATTGAACTTTGCCTATTAAGATTGGCCTGTGGCATTGTAAAAAGGGCCCAGTTCCCTCATCCCTTGAATCCTCAAAAAAAAAAAAAAAAAAAAACATATAGGAATAACATCCGTCAGTGGGCGGGTGCCCAACCCCGAAAGGGGTTGACATAGGGGAGCTATCCCCCCGCCAAAGGTGGCTTTCTAGGGCCTTTCCTAGCTGATGCTGAGAGGATTGGGTTCTAGTCATGTGGTGATGGGCTGGTCTATCAGAGTGAGAGCTGAGCGATCTTTACCATACCCATAGCTTACTCTGACTGTTTCTTTTACTTAAATATTTTCTAGATCTCAAGTGACGGCGTCTCTTCCATGGATTGACCTCCCTATCTGCCAATCAGGCAGATTGGAAGCCAAAGCGTCACATTTTTCCTTTGCCCCTCAACTTTCTCTTCATAATTGCTGAGGGGCCCTGGGTGGGGCTTTGGTTTCCTGGGCATTTCCGCACCCTCCTCAGCTCCCCGCCTTGGAGTGGCTTCGGTCACCCAGGTTTTATTGTGGTAGGCAGGGAGGGTTCTGTGGGGGCTCTCGGTTATGGCTTTGGCCTTGCTCGGGGCCTTGGGGCTGTTTGGCCAGGCAGCCTGGGGAACAGCAACAACAACAACAAACATCCGTCAGTCCAATGACCTAGTTTGTCGTCAATAATCACCTCTATCCAGCCTTCACTAAGCTTCTCTACTCTACCAAACAGCTAAGACTATTATATAGTATAATCACTTGGCCAATAATATGTATTAAGATCTTCTAGACTATGAAATTAACATCAAATAAGAAGGTAAATTTCAAGTATTACTTATGCTCCATTTTCCTAATCTTTTCAATTTTATTTGTTGCTACAGTCCCAACATATATTGCTTAATTTTAAAGCTAAAATTCAGTATGATAATATTGTATTCACTGCCACTGCCATAGCCATCAATATTGGTGCAGGTCCTTGAGCTACTATTAACCAATCGTCTAGGTACCATAACACCATGATCCCTTGTTTGAGCAATGGTAGCAAAGCCTGTCGGACTAACTTTGTGAAAATACGGGGTGCTAGATTGAGACCAAAGGGCATCCTTTGAAACACAAACGTCTGATTCCCTTGGCGCAAGGCCAGGTACTTTTGAAAGCGTTTGTTTATAGGGACATGCCAGTAGGCATCTGTCAGATCTATGGAACACATCCAACCTTGCGGCGGCAGTGTCAGCCTGATCTGATTCACAGTCAGCATCCTGAACGACTGATTGTGCATGAAATGGTTCAGAGAAGACAAGTCGATGACCGGTCTCATCTGAACGCTGTCCCTTTTCGGCACCAGGAATATTCGGGAAGTGAACACGGGCTGATTGGATGATATGGGGACAATGGGGACAATGATCTGCTTGAGCGCAATCTCCCGGATGACGGATCCCACCTCTAATGAAACACGATTTAATTCTTGGGGAATACGTAAACGAGGTCGCCGGGACCATCTTTCACGAGAGGCCCTTGCGGACCACTGTCCTTGCCCAAGTGTTGCGGGGTCATGCCCGGTAACAAGCCCAAAAGCTGCCAGTCACTAGACTGGTGTTGTCCGGCAGAGCTACACTCGAATCCGACTCGCCATTTCGCGGCACTGGGAGTGAGAGAGCTACGTGGTGTCTCAGTTTTTTGGTTGGGAGGATTGTGACTCTGACTGACTGGGAGGGGGACGAGAGGCTTTGCTATCATTGCCGCCTGACCTATTCTTGGACTGTCCCCTGAACCACTTCCCTTTTCCCCTGGATTGACCGCGGCCCCTAGCTGTGCCACTGGTTCCAGGGGTTGTGTAAGTCTTAGATGACTGTGGTGACTGAAACTGGCCACGAAATGGACCCTTAGAGAATTTAGGTTTAAATGCTGACTCACTCTTCGACTTGGAAGCAGTGGCACGGCTAGAGTCCAGCAAACAATTTACTGTGCGCCAAGCATCTGTGGAGGCAAGAGTTTTGGTGAATACTGTACATCAGACAAAATTAATCTTCTACCTATTTCCACAGGCAGCCTCTTAACCAGATACACTCTTTGATCTTGCCACACCCTCACTGCCTCAAAAATAGCAGTGCGGATGTCACGAAGGGACTGAATCGAGTTCTGGAGTAAGAGGCGCCTAGTGAGAGATAGCACCTTGTGAGTACTAGAATCGGTGACCAACTCAGTTGTCCTGGCTAATGAGGCCGCAAGCTGACGGCTGAGTAGGTACTGAGATAAAAGCCTCCAGGCTTGCTGCCTCATTTTATAATCTTTATCAAGTTGTAACTAGGTAGGAGAACTGAAGGGATCCACTAGTTGGTACAACAAAAGTTTAGGAGCACTCAAGACAGTCAAGCAAGTTTTGTGGTACTCCATCCGCCTTGCCTACTGGCATAGAAAACCAATGTCTGTCCTCCGGCGGAAGCTGATGACTGCTTTTGTTCGTAATTGTGCTGGCAAACAGCTGGGCCTCTTGTCCCCACGCAGCCCACGGCCCAGACTCCCCACCGTCAATGTGAATGATCGGAATACCTGAATCGTCCCTCTGCGGGGTTGTGTTAAGTTCTGGGGTCATACCCTGCAAAGTTTTAACGTCATTTAACCCATCAGACTTTGACCAATCAGAAAAAAGTTTCACAAAGGATGCTGGAGGGAGAGCCGGGGACTGCGAGTAGACAAAATACTCAGGGCTATATAGACTCGGGATAGCTTTGATAACAACATCTAACATATCACCGGTTTGATTCTTGGCCTCACTCACTTCAATGAACCAATGTTCCGGTACAGGAATCTCACCTGCTACCGTCGGCTGTGCGACCTCGGGACGAGTGGGCTTAACCCTCTCACCACGGAAGGGCTCTTGAACGCCCATAAAAAAGCATATAACAGCTGCCCGGAAGGGCTCTTGAACGCCCAGTGGTTGAAAGCCTGTGAGCTTCGTGTGCGAGGCGTCGGTCCGACGCATGTAAACAACAGCCGGCTGGACCGACGCCCCGCATCTCCGGCCACAAGAAGGAGAGCGTCGCTTGTTCGTGTGTGCCTGTATGTTGTTGTTAAGTATCGAAAAGTAGTGTAAAGTGGCTGTTTTGGCCATAAAGTTATCTCCAATGAAATCATCATCACAACTCAACCAGTTGACTTAGAGAGCTCTACTTAATGCCATTCTACAGGTAAATAATTCCCGCGGGAATGCGGGAAGCAGTCAGATTAACACATATACGGTAGCCTAGCCTAGACGTTTTTTGGCCAAAACACCCGGGTTTCGAGGAATACAGTATATATATAATACATAGCCAGGGCTGGAGGGTTAATGACTGTCCAAAACGTATCAGGACCATATAAGAGGGGCATAGGGCCCTTCTTAGAAGGTACTGAGCGATCAAGGGGAGGTGGAATAAAATACGCTAATAAGCTTAACTTTGAAGGTAAAAGAGAAGCTGCGTAGGATCCGCCGGATTAACAGTGACAGGGGGAGGTTTAATGTTAACCTGGGGTCAAACTTGAACTTGCCCGAGAGGTCGCATCGCCGGGGCTAGAGGTGTGGACACCTTAACTTGGCTTCGTTATATTTCATGTTGTGGCCAGTGTCTAATCTATGTATTACCATAGCATTGCTAATTATAAATTTTCGCATATCTTTTTCGTGTTCTTTTATACGTGTTTGTACTCTATAGACACTGGCCACAACATTCTTGCAGTTTCTTACAGTAGATCCTCTGGAAAAAGGCAAACTATGCCTGTGTATCCAGCTCAGTACCAGTACTTGCACTGCTGCAGTCGTTCACGGTGTTGGCGGCGGCGGTAGCAGACGCAACATTTTTACTATTCTGTATTTTTGTTTTATAATCAAACTTCAAATCTTGTCTTCCCCATGCATTATCAAGATTACTTTCAAACTCCCTTATTGAATCGGAATCGACTACATACTGGGGCAGTGCGTTCCACTCATTTACCACTCTATCACAAAATGAGTTCTTTGCCTTCTCAAGCCTATTTCTTTCTTTGTAAATTTTCTTAGAGTGTCCTCTCGTTCTTGTTCCCTCCCGCATCAAGAAGATACCTTCACACACATCCTCATCGTACTTTCCTGACACTATCTTAAAAGTCTCTATCATAGCCCCTCTCTTTCTCCTATATGCCAGTGTCGGAAGCCCCAGTGTCCTCAACCTCTGCTCATAGCCCGCGTTCTTCAACGTTGGTACCAGCTTGCTAGCTCTCCTCTACACTTTCTCCACTGCTTCTATATCCTTTACCATATATGGAGCCCACACCTGGTTTGCATATTCCAGGTGCGGCCTAACCAGCGCTGTATATAGATTCCTGAAGATTTCTTCGTCAAGTGACACAAATGTCCTCCTTATCAGCCCTACAATTCTATTGGCTTTGTTTATCTTTTCCGCTAAATGTTCTGAGAAATTTAACTTATTGTCTATCACTACTCCTATATCCTTTTCTGCACTTACTTCCTCCATCGCTTCATACATACTGTATCCTACCTTGTCTATCTTGCTGGTCCCAATCCGCATGTACTTGCATTTTTTTGGATGAAAAGGCATTAACCAATGCTCAGACCATCCCTTCATGCCCTCCACATCTCCTTGAAGCAAACCCATATCTTCCTTACTCCTCACTCTTCTATACAGTTTAGTGTCATCCGCATACAGGTATACCTCACTTCCATTAGTTATAACTTCAGGCAAGTCGTTGATAAATATAACGAACAGCAGTGGTCCCAACACAGATCCCTGAGGTACCCCACTTGTAATTTCCCTCCACCCCGAGCCTATTCCATTCACCAGTACCCTCTGTCTCCGATCTTTCAGGAAGGCTTCTATCCATTTCACACATTTCTCCCCTATATTATAGCTTCTAACTTTCTCTATTAACCTTTTATGTGGGACCTTATCGAAGGCCTTCATAAAATCGCAATATACCACGTCTATTACATCACCATCTTCTAGAATTTGCATCCAATCATCTACCACCTTAATTAGCTGTAGTACCGTCGACCTCCCCGGCAAGAATCCGAACTGTCTCCCACTGAAAAGTTGGTTTGACTTCATATGATCCATTATTCCTTCTCTAATTACCGTTTCCATTAGTTTACACACAACACTTGTCAAACTGACTGGTCTATAATTCCCTGGGTCATTTCTCTTTCCCTTCTTAAATATAGCTGTTATGTTCGCCTCTCTCCAGTCCATCGGGATTTGTCCTGTATTAAACGATACCTCAAATAACATTTTCAATGGCTCTACTAACATCTCCCCTCCTTCCTTTATGATTCTTGGGTGTATCCCATCCGGTCCCGGTGACTTACTTCTGTTCATATTTTCTATACTTCTTATTCTAGCATGGGAAAACTCTATTAGTTCCAGTGCCGGTGCCTGTTTGATGGGAATAGTAGGCACTGCATCCTCCGACTCCACTGTTAGTACCCCCCCAAAGTATTTCCCCAGCACCTCTGCTTTCTCCTTATCAGTCTCCGCTCTACTCCCATCATTCAACCCCCCCACCAGCTCTGGGATCCCTACTCTTCTTGTTAACTTTTCCTGAATGTACTTCCAGAATATTTTTGGATTATCCTTCACATTTCTAGCTATCTCTCTCTCCCTCTCCTTCACCCCCCTTCTTGTTTCCCACCTTATTTTATTGTTTATTTGTCTGCATTCCAGATCCACTTCCTTAGCCTCTATACTAGACCCCCTGTTCTTTTTTAACAATTTTAATCTTTCCCACAATCGTTTCTTTCTTCTAATCAATATCCAAAGCTTTCTTTTCATTGGCAATTCTGGGTTAGTTCTTTTCCTCAAGAAATGAAATATAACGAAGCCAAACTGATAAAATGTGAGACTAATACCGTAAAACGTAGATGCTTTGAATCCGCATATACTGTATCGTTATGAATGACACCATGAACCTAAACAGTTCATTTAATAGTGGCCCCTTCGTCATTGACGAACTGCCTTAAAGGAAGGCACCCTTTCAAACTCCATGCGTTTCGCACATTTGAAATGCCCGCGCAGGTAGCTTGATGGGGCCCGCATCATAAGTGCACACTTAATCTCTTATGGAATCGCCATAATGATCGGGTACCACTAAAGAAAAAACTTTTAGAAAAAATAAAAACTAATAATAATACACTAAAGTTGTCAAAAACAGCTTCCAACAATCGTGGATATTCTTGGTGTGCGCAGCCTGACGACGGGACCCGCGCGTCATTTCGTCCTTCTTCTACCTGCGACGGTACCGCTCGGACGTTTTTTAGTGAGCTGCTGTATTCGTCGTCCCCTTTCGTCTTCTCGTGAGTCCTTACTCATTTGTATTAACCGAGACGTTCTGTGACAGGTTTAGATTTGCTAGCTTACTAGACCGAGCAGTATTATCGCAGGGAGAGTGTATTATAAGGGTACTTTTTGAGCGTTGGCCACCCCTTCGGGGATCACGGCGTCAGGCAATAGATAGATAGATAGACTTTTTGAGCGTCCAAGCAGCCCGATTGGGTGGACGCCTCGCATGTCTAACTTTTCTTTTTCAGTTTCCGTGTTAACTTAAACTAGTTAGGAGGCTATTTTACTGGGTTTTTTCCTGCTGAAGATGTTCCCAGGTTCTGTGCGTTTTGTGCGGTGTTTGTAGGCTCTAAAAATTGTCACACGTAGTTGTGGGACTTCGTGGAGCCTTGCCCTGCCCCTGAGCCAACGTGTGGTGGCGTCGTCGTCGTGGGAGCCCCTCTGCGGTTGCCCAAGGCCTCGTGGTCTGCCTCTGTTAGGGGTTTAGCTTGTTTAGGCTAAGTTTATTACTTTATGATTATATATTGTGTATTATAGCCTTGCTTCCTCAGTACTTGTTGTGTTTTGGCAAGTACGAGGATTATATATTGTGTATTATAGCCTTGCTTCCTCAGTACTTGTTGTGTTTTGGCAAGTACGAGGATGACAGGGGACGCCCTGTTTATTGTTGTGGTTGTGTTTTTCGTCGCCCACTGGTCTGGGTACTTAACACAACGGGTTGGGTGTCCTTTCCCGGCGCTCTCACTGCTTAGTGACCGCCAGGAGTCTGCTTCGGTGGACATTGGACAAGTCCCAGTTCCCATAGTGGTCTAATACCACTTTTTTCCCGGCGGGGGGTGTCAACCTCCTGGGGATATTCCGGCGTTGCCGGGAGGACTAGCCTGTCTCGCTAGGGTCTTGTTCCCGGCGGGACACACAAGGTTGTGACTGTTTTTTGTTTTGGTTTACTATCAAGATTAGGTAGTATACGGGCCTCTCACTACTGTGTCTTCGCCCCGGCGAGTAGGTAGGATGGACAAACAATAGTCAATGGGTTTATTGATACTACTAAAAATTATAAGTGTCATTATATGCAACCCTGTGTGTTTTTTCCTTTGGGTTACTATCAAGATTAGGTAGTATACAGACCTTATCACTACTAGTCTTCGCCCTGGTGAGTAGGTAGGACGAAAAAACAATGGGAAATGGATTTATTGATACTACTAAATATCAGTGTCAATTATATTACATTTAGTCCTCACCCCTCTTTTTGTGCAACTTCAGGCATGATTAAGAGTGTGGCCCAGTCGGGAAAATAGACTGATCCTGTTAGGACGCTCTGTTTTCTCGGCAGGGCAGGGGATATCAAATAACATATGTGAATGTTTTGGTTTATCCTTATGAGCATTGATTCCTGGAAATTATTTTCCAGATCACCACCACTTCCGGTGAGGAGCACGGACAAGGGGACAACCAATCTGGCTGGGGGGTTGGGGGGGGGGGGGATGTGTAACTACAAAGACACTAACACCCCTTCGCCGAAAACTTGTAATATATATGCAAATAGGTAAGACCAAAGGTTGTGATCTCTATTTACATTGCAAATCTTCTTTTTCTCTAGTAATTAAGAAAGATATATTTTTCTAGTCAAGAAAGATGGGATAACATAGGCTAATGTTTTGATATTATTTAAGAGTAATATGAGTGATATATACTAAAATACTATTACCTATGCAATTTTCACAGCATACCTAAGTTATGGTTGCAATATTAAGAACAAGTGTCAAATGCCACATACTTTATTTTGTACATAGTCGGAGTCACAAGCCTAGTGACATACATTATATGTTCAGTAACTCACGCTAGTCGTGATTTTGTGTACTCGGTTAAGCAGTCACCCTGTGCGGGCCTTATAATCTGAGTCAATAACGTCACACTCTTAGTGATATTAAAATCTAAGTCATGTTGAGAATCAGGTATTCGCCAACAAGGTGGGTTATACATAAGCAGTATCTTTAAGCACACATCTGCTTACTCTTTCATATTTTTATATCTGTAAAAGCATTTACATATTGAAGAATACACGTTATTGTAAGTATACAATAAATATTTGAGTTGTCCTGGTGTTTTGGATTTTGAGTTGGGAATACTTTCGGAGAGCGGGTTTTTAAGGGTCATCAGTACGAATGTCCCCCTCCAGTCTTAGAATTCTGGCAGTTCGTCAATGACGAAGTGGCCACTATTAAATTATAGGTTTGATCCCCAAGGGGAAGAGAGAAAACCTAATATTTATGAGTGGCCCCGGAGTCATTGACGAGTTCGGCCCTCCCACCATCCCCTTCCCATTCGTTGATATTTTGAGAAGTCTTGATATATCATTGAAGGACGAAATGACGTGCGGGTCCCGTCGTCAGGCTGCGCACACCAAGAATATCCACGATTGTTGGAAGCTGTTTTTGACAACTTTAGTGTATTATTATTATTTTTTATTTTTTCTAAAAGTTTTTTCTTTAGTGGTACCCGATCATTATAGCGATTCCATAAGAGATTAAGTGTGCACTTATGATGCGGGCCCCATCAAGCTACCTGCGCGGGCATTTCAAATGTGCGAAACGCATGGAGTTTGAAAGGGTGTCTTCCTTTAAGGCAGTTCGTCAATGACTCCGGAGCCACTCATAAATATTAGGTTTTCTCTCTTCCCCTTGGGGATCAAACCTATATTTTCACTATCCAAACCACTTGCATGTATGTTAACCAGAAAAAAACCAGGCTAAACATTTTGACATATTTCATACTGTTTGTTTTGTTTTGTTTCCTTGTGGCTGGGCTATATATGTTTGACTGTACTTCCTGTATGTTATTCCTGAAGAAGCCTTCACCGGCGAAACGTAGAATAAACTTTGGTTCTCTACTATGCTTATGTGTCTTTCCCCACATCTTACAGTTTCTTACAGTAGATCCTCTGGAAAAAGGCAAACTAGGCCTGTGTATCCAGCTCAGTACCAGTACTTGCACTGCTGCGGTCGTTCACAGTGTTGGCGGCGGCGGTAGCAGACGCAACATTTTTACTATTCTGTATTTTTGTTTTATAATCAAACTTCAAATCTTGTCTTCCCCATGCTTTATCAAGATTACTCTCAAACTCCCTTATTGATTCGGAATCGACTACATACTGGGGCAGTGCGTTCCACTCATTTACCACTCTATCACAAAATGAGTTCTTTGCCTTCTCAAGCCTATTTCTTTCATTGTAAATTTTCTTTGAGTGTCCTCTCGTTCTTGTTCCCTCCCGCATCAAGAAGATACCCTCACACACATCCTCATCGTGCTTTCCTGACACTATCTTAAAAGTCTCTATCATATCCCCTCTCTTTCTCCGATATGCCAGTGTCCTCAACCTCTGCTCATAGCCCGCATTCTTCAACGTTGGTACCAGCTTGCTAGCTCTCCTCTGCACTTTCTCCACTGCTTCTATATCCTTTACCATATATGGAGCCCACACCTGGTTCGCATATTCCAGGTGCGGCCTAACCAGCGCTGTATAGAGATTCCTGAAGATTTCTTCATCAAGTGACACAAATGTCCTCCTTATCAGCCTTACAATTCTATTGGCTTTGTTTATCTTTTCCGCTAAATGTTCTGAGAAATTTAACTTATTGTCTATCACTACTCCTATATCCTTTTCTGCATTCACTTCCTCCATCGCTTCATATATACTGTATCCTACCTTGTCTATCTTGCTGGTCCCAATCCGCATGTACTTGCATTTTTTTGGATGAAAAGGCATTAACCAATGCTCAGACCATCCCTTCATGCCCTCCACATCTCCTTGAAGCAAACCCACATCTTCCTTACTCCTCACTCTTCTATACAGCTTAGTGTCATCCGCATACAGGTACACCTCACTTCCATTAGTTATAACTTCAGGTAAGTCGTTGATAAATATAACGAACAGCAGTGGTCCCAACACAGATCCCTGAGGTACCCCACTTGTAATTTCCCTCCACCCCGAGCCTATTCCATTCACCAGTACCCTCTGTCTCCGATCTTTCAGGAAGGCTTCTATCCATTCACACATTTCTCCCCTATATTATAGCTTCTAACTTTCTCTATTAACCTTTTATGTGGGACCTTATCGAAGGCCTTCATAAAATCGCAATATACCACGTCTATTACATCACCATCTTCTAGAATTTGCATCCAATCATCTATCACCTTAATTAGCTGTAGTACCGTCGACCTCCCCGGCAAGAATCCGAACTGTCTCCCACTGAAAAGTTGGTTTGACTTCATATGATCCATTATTCCTTCTCTAATTACCGTTTCCATTAGTTTACACACAACACTTGTCAAACTGACTGGTCTATAATTCCCTGGGTCATTTCTCTTTCCCTTCTTAAATATAGCTGTTATGTTTGCCTCTCTCCAGTCCATCGGGATTTGTCCTGTATTAAACGATACCTCAAATAACATTTTCAATGGCTCTACTAACATCTCACCTCCTTCCTTTATGATTCTTGGGTGTATCCCATCCGGTCCTGGGGACTTACTTCTGTTCATTTTTTCTATAGCCCTTCTTATTCTAGCATGGGAAAACTCTATTATTTCTAGTGCCGGTGCCCGTTTGATGGGAATACTGTAGTAGGCACTGCATCATCCGACTCCACTGTTAGTACCCCCCCAAAGTATTTCCCCAGCACCTCTGCTTTCTCCTTATCAGTCTCCGCTCTACTCCCATCATTCAACCCCCCTACCAGCTCTGGGATCCCTACTCTTCTTGTTAACTTTTCCTGAATGTACTTCCAGAATATTTTTGGATTATCCTTCACATTTCTAGCAATCTCTCTCTCCCTCTCCTTTACCCCCCTCCTTGTTTCCCACCTTATTTTATTGTTTATTTGTCTGCGTTCCAGATCCACTTCTTTAGCTTCTATACTAGACCCCCTGTCACATCTGTCACAGCCAACGCTGTAATTTTACCGTCCTGGGTCTCTTGGAGAGGCGGGAGGGAGCATCACGACCGCTAGAGTAATCTGAATGTTTCGAACTTGACTTTTTCACTTTAGAACCGCTGGCTACATATGAAGAAGGCACTGTCTTTAACCCTTCTTGCCCGTGCTCGCCATCCTAAGGACATTATTGAGATCCGGACGATCTGGCCGAAAAACGTCGTAATAGGCTAGCCGTATCTTTGTTATTTTAACTGCTAGAGAATTTGCACACATCTCAAAATGTAGTCCTGTTTCATATCTGTAAGCTGGCGTTGAGTAGAGCTCTCTAGATCAACTGGTTCAGTTGTGATGACGATTTCCGTGGAGAGAGATTCGATGTGATGTTAGCAATATCGGACATTTGCAGACACTAATCTCGTCATAGCATACAACAACAACATTGATCCGACGTCTCCTTCTTGTTTTTGGTGTCGCAAAGACAGGCTTTGTTTACATGCGTCGGACGCACAGCTTTCAAAACACGCTTAATAGGCTTTCAAGCTTACGGATTTTAAAATGACACCCGGACTCCTGCCCATCTGCCGCGGTGTCATTTTAAAATGACAACCGGGCAGGAAGAGTTAACAAATCGTCTAATAAGGGATCATCCAATTGTAGAGATTTATGGGCTACATTATTACAGTACAGCACGAAAATGGATTTTATATTCAGCAATATTGTCTTACACTTGCTGTCGGAGTGAGTTAGAAAGCCATTGCGTAACACTGAACATTGTGGGCATGTTTTCGAGAGCCACCGACCCCTGGACCTGTCGAGACAGGTCACACATTTCATACACAATTTGTGTCCGATGACAGAGATGTTCGAACAACCAGAGCCAGAACAAAAGGTAAACCCACTGAAATCCATCGCTCCCTCCCGCCGGAGGGGTTGTAAATCCTCCTAAGTGTCCCGGGTGGTAACTTGGCTACCGCACTTGAGGGTTGAAAAATTCAAGAATCAATGCTCATAGGGACATGCTAGGATGGAAAAGATAAAATTAAAAACCAACATTAAAGAGAAGAAAGAACTGAACTAACACTAGACAATATTAGTTCCCCTTACATTAACCCTTGGGATCCGGGGGGCCTCATATGAAGTTTGGTACAGTATTTTCAAACTTCATAATTCAGTAGCTACTGATTGAGACCACCTAGAGCAGTAAATTTTTTTGCAAATTGTAGAACGTTTTCTTGTCTGTAGACTGCCGTTGAGATGACATCGCTACGTTGTGTGGTTGCTGAGTTCTGATGATTATATCGGCGACTTTTAGCCGCGCATTTTGTCTCATATGAGGCCTCCCGGATTCCAAGGGTTAAGTATCATCCCAGATGTTACTTGAGTCTTGTGTAACATACCAAATGTTACTTGAGTAATAACTTCTTACCAAAGTGACCAACACTGACCTAATCCCATCTAATTAAGAACTTGGTTCCCGGCGACAAATGCCTAAGGAATCTGGCGTCTCTCAAATCCCGGCGACCAACACCAGAAATTTAGCTACACAGTTTACTGAGATGCTCAAGATAGGAAGAGGTGAGTTCGTATTAGGCTCAGCCTGTACCCGGCGAAAGTGGCTCCCCACTATTAAACCAGGCATGCGTTCTTAGTAGCCCCAAACTATGAACGTATTCTGCTAGACCTTGAGGCGGAAATGTCCTGTGGGCGACGGCCAAGCCGGGGACCCCAATAGACAAAGTGAAGTAAAATTTCGCCTCCTGAAAATTTACCACCGCCGGCAAAACTAGACAGAAATATTTCGACCAATCTTGTGCCAAACAAAGACAACTCACAATCAACATAGCTCTAGACACTTCCGGAAATTTCCCAGCGGGGAAACCGCGTGAAGTGACTAAGAGGCGCGTTGTCACAAGTCTCACTTAACAAATCCCGCCGGAAGGGCCAAGCCTTCCTAGCTACTATATTTCACAACATGCACATATTATGGCATGGTTATACAGTCAGGTCTCGATATACACGCATTTTTTATACACGGTTTCGTTTGGACACGGTAACCTTAAAAGTTCCAGCCGTCCGGCTGGCTCAGTTGATAGCGTGCCTGATTCCCATCTTGAAGGTTTCGCGTTCAATCCCCGCTCAGATTGAAAAGTTTTTCTGGGATACAGCCGGCGGTTACCATCTCCCCATGAGCAAGGGGGATGGGTAATGGTCTCTGGTAGACTAAGGAAAGCCAAGCGCTTGTGAATCCTCGAAGGAGGAGATACGGGCGCTATATAAGTAACCAGAAGATTATTATTATTATTATTAAAATCGGCCACAACACGGAAAAGTCGGGGAAAAGTCGGGATCATACACGGGTGGCGGCCGAAGCCTAGGTACAGTATATATAAATGATTAAGAATGTTATTTATGCATCAAATGTCTGTCTGTCTATCTATTTAACCCAAGAAAAACGGGGAGCCTCATATGATCCCGATCGCTGTGTCCGGGGCTCTTTTGGTACAGGCAAACTTCATAATTCAGTAACTACTGATTGAGACCACCTAGAGCAATCAATTGCAAATTGTAGAACTTTTTGTTGTCTGTAGAATGCTGTTGAGATGACATCGATACGACGCGTGGTTACCGTGTTATGACGATTTTAGCGGCAATATATTTACCCGCGCCAATATTTTTTTTTGCCTCAAATGAGGCTTCCCGGATTCCGAGGGTTAATGCATCTATCTCCCTTATACATAAATATAACTATGTCTTATTTGGTCTTTTTTTAATCAACGAATAATTTCTAATACGATGGAATTGAAAACAATTTTATTCTTCCAACGCACAAATAATAAAATGAAAAAGAGAGTCAATAAAACTGTCTTCTTTGTTTTTTCAGAAACTTAATTCCGTCTCCTAATACAGTCAATCCTCGAATGTGCGGATTAATAGGGGGGGACCCATGTCCGCACAATGAAAAAGTCTGTACATGGGAAATAGAGTAAATAGGCCAAGGCTATACTGTACGATGTTTTCTAACCTTAAAACTGTATCTACCATATATACCGGCGTATAAGACGCTCCGGGGTATAAGACCAGTACAGTAACCCCTCGCTATTTTGGACCTCTAATTGTCGGAAACCCGTACTAGCTGGATCGCCGTCACCTTGCGGACACGTACTTTCGTATTTCGGACATTTCCGTCATCATTCCGACAGTCTCCGACGTTGTCTGATGACGCACCCCCATCCCCGGTGAATGTCCATCAAAACGGGGATCCGTCGGAGCGTCGATATACAGGCTGGGCTCTGAGTCATCCGCCTGGACGAGAAGTGACGTCACAGGCGTCAGTATGTTTTAAGTGGGTAGCCATCTTGTGTGATTGTTATCTCCTCCGCACATATTACCGTGTTATCATGCCTCCCAAAGCGTAAGGTGACCTCGATATCACTTGAAATGGAGAAGGGAAGTGAGGTGGTCAAGGAGAGTGAGGTGGAGAAGTGGAGTGAGGTGGAGAAGTGGAGTGAGGTGGAGAAGTGGGGTGAGGTGGAGAAGTGGAGAGAGGTGAAGGGGAGTGAGGTGGACTTGTTTCAATAAAGCGGTGAGTGTTGATTCTTATTTTTCGACCATCAACTAAACTTATTGTTTCATGTTGTGTGTAAACTAATGGAAACTGTAATTAAAGAAGGAATAATGGAACATATGAAATCAAACCAACTTTTCAGTGAGAGACAGTTCGGATTCTTGCCAGGGAGGTCGACGGTATTACAGCTAATTAACCTCTGAAGTG
The DNA here is from genome assembly GCA_037953745.1 of Lithodes maja. NCBI lineage: Eukaryota > Metazoa > Arthropoda > Malacostraca > Decapoda > Lithodidae > Lithodes > Lithodes maja. The sequence continues at coordinate 39,740 of JBAKBP010011857.1, forward strand.
CGCACGGGGGTAAATGAAAACCTCCCCCTGTGCTGACGTATTTGAGGTTTTTCGTCACTAAAATATTCATTGTACCATTAATAGCATTAATAATTATCCATATGCGCCTATTATGGGTTGATTATAAAGGTATTAACCTGAAACAACAATAAAACGAGTGAAAACAGCGTTTGGATGGTCAAAATCGGAGATATAGCCCGCGAGTTGTATAATCTATGGGTGAGGCAAACTCCTTTCCCGCCAATTTCCCCCAAGGCCACTGAGACACAGTCGATCGATACTCTCTCTCTCTCTCTTGCACTCGATGGCCATCAGTGATGACAACACCCTGCTTGCAACTCGCTAATGTTAGCACGAAAATATACCTCAGAATAAGGGAATAATAGGGAAAATAGGTGATAACTGAGGAATAGGAGGAAAGTGGGGAAGGAGGGGAGGTAGAGGACTGAGATTTTGCATGGCCCAGGGGCCAAAAAAAAAAAAAAAAAAAAAATTTTTTTTTTCGATGTAAAAAGTTGATTTTTAGTTTTACTTACTCCAGAGAGTCTTCCCGCAGTCCGCCGGCCGAACTCTAAAGAGTCTTCCCGCAGTTCCCGGGTTAAGGTGGTAGATGATTGGATGCAAATTCTGGAGGATGGGGATGTTATAGACGTGGTATATTGCGATTTTATGAAGGCCTTCGATAAGGTCCCACATAAAAGGCTAATAGAGAAAATTAGAAGCTATAGTATAGGAGAGAAATGTGTGAAATGGATAGATGCCTTCCTGAAAGATCGGAGACAGAGGGTACTGGTGAATGGAATAGGCTCGGGGTGGAGGGAAGTTACAAGTGGGATACCGCAGGGATCTGTGTTGGGACCACTACTGTTTGTTATGTTTATCAACGACTTACCTGAAGTTATAACTAATGGAACTGAGATATACCTTTATGCGGATGACACCAAGCTGTATAGAATAGTGAGGAGTAAAGAAGATGTGGATTTACTTCAAGGAGATGTGGAGGGCATGAAGGGATGGTCTGAACATTGGTTAATGCCTTTTCATCCAAAAAAATGCAAGTACATGCGGATTGGGACAAGCAAGACAGACAAGGTAGGATACAGTATGTATGAAGCGATGGAGGAAGTGAATGCAGAAAAGGATATAGGAGTAGTGACAGACAATAAGTTAAATTTCTCAGAACATTTAGCGGAAAAGATAAATAAAGCCAATAGAATTGTAGGGCTGATAAGGAGGACATTCGTGTCAATGGATGAAGAAATCTTCAGGAATCTCTATACAGCGCTGGTTAGGCCGCACCTGGAATATGAGAACCAGGTGTGGTCTCCATATATGGTAAAGGATATAGAAGCAGTGGAAAAAGTGCAGAGGAGAGCTAGTAAGCTGGTACCAACGTTGAAGAACGCAGACTATGAGCAGAGGTTGAGGACACTGGGACTTCCGACACTGGCATATAGGAGAAAGAGAGGGGATATGATAGACTTTTAAGATAGTGTCAGGAAAGTATGATGAGGATGTGTGTGAAGGTATCTTCTTGATGCGGGAGGGAACAAGAACGAGAGGACACTCTAAGAAAATTTACAAGGAAAAAAATAGGCTTGAAAAGGCAAAGTACTCATTTTGTGATAGAGTGGTAAATGAGTGGAACGCACTGCCCCAGTATGTAGTCGATTCCGAATCAGTAAGGAAGTTTGAAAGTAATCTTGATAAAGCATGGGGAAGACAAGATTTGAAGTTTGATTACAAAGCAAAAATACAGAATAGTAAAATTTTGCGTCTGCTACCGCCGCCGCCAACACCGTGAACGACCGCAGCAGTGCAAGTACTGGCACTGAGCTGGATACACAGGCCTAGTTTGCCTTTTTCCAGAGGCTCTACTGTAAGAAACTGTAAGATATTCAGTACTATATGTGCTATTACTGTACAGTATATTAACCTAAAGTTTACGAATAGCCTAGCCAAAAGTAGCCTAGCCTAGCCTAGGCCTATTCGTTGTCATGGGTGCATGAATTTCGTTCACGTTTCCCTTCTTCTGAGGTCGCATTTATTCACATGCATGAAGTTCGCTCGGTGAAGTTTGTTCTCGTTTCAGTATTACTTATTCGATATTCGTCGGATTTTTTTCTTTCAGGTCGGTTTTTTGTCCTCTTTTAGATCGAACACAGCCGGACCTCGGACATCTCGGATTTTCGGACATTTCGGACAGGGTGTTCCCCCAATTAGTCCGAAATAGCGAGGGTTTACTGTACAGTACTGTAGTTATTTTCACCCTTGGGAATAGGTTCTAGTGATATACTGTAGCCTATTCGCCGTATAAGACCAGGCCTACTTTTAAAACCAATATGTATCTATTTATTAGTAATTTATCTATTTATTTGTCAGTATTATTACATTGGCAACATACCTTCATACTAGGGGTCAATAATATATCCAATTAAGACCATTGGTACTATGAAATGCCATTTAATTGACACAAAAACAATACCGCGCATCCTTAGTACAACAATAACAAACAACACGTGTCGTGATGGGCTGGTCTATCAGAGTGAGACCTGAGCGATCTCTGCCATACCCATAGCTTACTCTGACTGTTCCTTTTACTTATATATCTTCTAGATCTCAAGTGGCGGCGTCTTTTCCGTGGATTTACCTCCCTACTGCCAACCTAGAAGTTGGCAGATTGGGAGCCAAAGCGTCACATTTTTCCCTTGCCCCTCAGCTTTCCCTTCTTAATTGCTGAGGGGCACAGGGCCTTGGGTGGGGCTTTGGTTTCCCGGGCGTTTCCGCACCCTCCTCAGCTCCCTGCCTTGGAGTGGCTTCGGTCACCCGGGCTTTGTTAGTGGTAAGCAGGGAGGATTTTGTGGGGGCACTCGTTTATGGCCTTGGCCTTGCTTGAGACCTTGGGGCTGTTCGGCCAGACAGCCTGGGGAACAACAACAACACGTGTCGTCTGTAAGTGTGGCAGCTTGGCTACAAGTTGCTAAACTTGCCAACAATCTACCACCTTCAATAAAGTTACAGTTTAATGGATTTTTCTTTGGCTTTTACTATTATAAATATTATTTGGTAAAATTAAATTCAATTCCATAGAGTATAATTATAATAACATTTTGTTGCATTTTTTTTTCTTTTTTTCTATGTGATTGAGGGAGGCAAAAGGCATAACTGCCTATAGCGAGTGCCTCCCCCATAGTTGAAAGAGTGACAGGGCCAAAATCAAGGGACGTTCGAGCCAAAATGCCTGGACACACGGAGTTTGAAGCAATCCAAGTCATAGGAAGCGGGAAAGACTGATTCTGGGAGAGAGTTCCAGAGCTCAGCTGTTGAGTAGAAGAAAGTTTGAGAGTAACGTTTCACTCTTGGGTTGGAGAGTTGCACAGAGTAGGGGTGGGATTGAGTTGCAAGACAGGTACCACGTGCCCTACGTAAAGGAGGTGGTATGCACTGGGATAGCTCTGAGGAACACTGATTATTATAGTAGCGATAGAATAGCGAGAGAGATGCAACATTGCGGCGGAGAGAGAGAGATTGCAGAGAGTTGGTGAGTGGACGGGAGTTAATGATACGAAAGGCCTTCCTTTCAACCTTGTCTAGGAGAGTGGTGTGAGAGGAACCTCCCCACACATGTGAACAATGCTCAATACAAGGGCGCACTATGCCCCTGTACAGAGCAAGAAGCTGTGCAGGGGAAAAGAACCCCCTAAGGCGGTTGAGCACACCCAGCTTCTGGGAGGCTGCCTTAGCAAGACTGGTAATATGGTCCTTCCAAATGAGAGCAGAAGAAAAAGAGACACCAAGAATATTGAGAGAAGATGAAGGGTTGATTTTTGTATTGTTGAAGAATAAGGGATAGTCCGCTGGGAGATCCTGACGGGTAGATAGATGGAGAAATTGGGTTTTGGAAGCATTAAAGTTAACTAGGTTTTCTCTGCCCCAATTGGAAATAGTATTTAGATCAGAATTAACTCGGGTTTAGACTCCCTACTGATACGGCCGACATAGCCACACAAGAACAAGAACACATACACACACACAAACTGACATAACAATAACACACACACACGTGTTTCGGTACACTGATTTTTCATTTGAACTTATAACTCGTTTTATATAAGTTTATTATGAAATATTATCAAGAATTAAGGTAAGTATATAAGAGATACTGTATATAGTACAGTCCATCCTCCTATAACACGAGCTCCTACAACGCGATCCTCCTTTAACACGAGGGGGGGGGGGTCTTGAATTACCTAAACCTCTTATAACCCGAGCCGAAAACATATAACGCGAAATGGCCTTGCCGAGTGCTTCAAATCCGGCGCCTCCTCTTACTGCGCGACCCCCCCCCACCTACAGCGCGACGGCAAGAGAGCTTCGGAGCTGGGTTGACGGCAAGCTGAAACATCTCACTCAACTTACTGTTTCTTCATTCTAATTTAATTCGGTATATTTGTTTATCCAAACATGATCTTATAATTTACTTCCTTATTATTAGGAAGTAGAGTAATAAGGGCCCACAGTAACGAATATCCAATTGTTGATAATAAATTAATGTCGGACAGTACGTTTGGTTAGATTTTGTCCACGAAACAACAACAAACCCCAGCTGTGACTATGCTATTTACCGATTGTTTTTTCACATCAGAATTGCATTCATATAATCCTTATGATAATTAAATTGGCGGTGAATGTTATTCCGATGAAATGGAACTTGTATAGCCTAGCCTATATATTTATTAAGCTAAAAAATACGGAAAAGTGGCAAAATTGGGGGGCTCAGTCCCATATAGAATTATCTCCATTTAAAGTGTTATTATGGTGGTGGGCTGACCCTTTGTCAGAGTGAGGGTTGGTGTCCTCTACTTCCCATAGCCCCTTCTGTCTTTTTCTCCTTCTGCATCTCTAATTTTTTCAAATGGCGTAGGGATGCGGCGACCCCAACGCCCGCCACTTTCTGGTGCAGGTAGCCTCCTCTGTGGTGGAGGGGTGAGAAATTTCCACCACCGCTTTTCTCCGGTGAGACGTAGAAGTCGGCTAAAGGGGATCGGGGGCGGGGGGCCTGGTATCCTTCTCCCCTTAAATGAATCTACCAAAAAAACGAGACAGAGATAGGGGCGAGGGAACGCGTTCGTGGTCCCGGACCCTGAGAGTAGGAGCTTTGAATGTGCGTGGATGTGGTGCGAGTGAGAAGCGAGAGGATATTGGAAGGTTATTTGAAAGAAGGATGTATGATGTCCTTGCACTGAATGAAACAAAGATGAAAGGAGAGGGAGAAGTGGATTTTGGAAACGTGATCGGTAGAAAGTCTGGAGTAGACGAGGGAGTCAGGGGGAAAGAAGGAGTGGCTATTATTGTGAAGGAGGAGTTGAGAGAGTTTATAAAAGAGTGGAAAGAGGTGTCATCAAGGCTAATGTGGGTGAGAATGCGGTTTAAGGGTGAAAGGTGGGTTTTTGTAAGTGCGTATGGACCAGGAAGTGAAAGAGAGTTAGACGAGGTAGAGGGTTTCTGGGAGGATTTGAGAGATTGTCTGCAAGGGTTTGATGAAAATGAAAATGTTATAGTTTTAGGGGACCTAAATGCTAGGGTAGGAAATGAGCCTGTTGAGGGAGTCATCGGTAGTTTTGGTGTGGATGGTGTAAACGAGAGTGGAGAAAGACTGAAAAATGTATGTGAAGAGTGTAGATTGAGTGTAGGTAATACGTTCTTCAAAAAAAGGCGTATACACAAGTACACCTGGCATAGACTTGTGAGGGGAGAGACTGTAGAGAGGGCATTGATGGATTATGTGCTGGTGACAAGGGAAAGATTGTGTAGACTGCTGGATGTGAATGTGATGAGAGGTGAGGCGGAGGGTATGTCAGATCATTACCTGGTGGAGGGAAAGCTAAGAGTTAAGAGTTACAGGAGAATAAGAGACAAGCGTGAAGTAAGAGAGGTAATAAAAGTTAGTGAGTTAGAGAAGAGTGAAAAAGAGAGGGAGTACAAGGAAAGACTAAATGAAAAGTGGATGGAAGTGAGAGAGATGGAAGAGAGAGAAGTAGAGATTGAATGGCAACAGTTTAAGGAAGGAGTGAAAGCAAGTGCAGAGGTAGTATGCGGCAAAAGGAAAGTAGGAGGCAGAGGTATCAGGAAGGGAAGCGAGTGGTGGAATGATACGGTGAGAAAGGCAGTTGAGGAGAAGAGACAGTGTTGTTTTGAGAGGGTTTTACAGGATGGTAGTGTTGAGGTATGGGAGAGGTACAAGGAGAAAAGGAGAGAGGCAAAACGGAAAATTAGAGAAGCGAAAAAAGATGCAAACGAAAGGTGGGGCCAAAGGCTGAGTGAGAATTTTGAAGAACGAAAGAAGATGTTCTGGAAGGAGGTAAATAAAGTAAGGAAAGGAGGACAAAAGAGGGAAGAGTCAGTGAAAGATGAAAATGGAGAATTACTAGTGGAACCAGTTGAAGTGAGGAAAAGATATGCCGAGTATTTTGAATCTTTGTTTAATACAAGAGATGGAAGAGAAGCAGTGATTGAAGCAGAGGTGGATGGAGATAGGTTACCCAGGCCACCCAGGTGGCAGGGAATGAATGAAAGGATTGAGGAAAATGAGGTGAAAGAAGCAGTGAAACAAATGAGAGCGGGAAAAGCAGAAGGTTTGGATGGTATTGCTGTGGAGTGTATAAAGAAGGGTGGAGATGTGATAATAGATTGGTTGGTGAGACTTTTCAATGTGTGCTTTGCTGTGTCAATGGTACCAATAGACTGGAAGAGTGCATGTATTGTGCCGTTGTACAAGGGGAAGGGAGATCGGCAGGAGTGTTCAAGTTATAGAGGTATTAGTTTATTGTCAGTGGTTGGAAAGCTGTATGGCAGGGTGTTGATAGAGAGGATAATAAAGTGTACGGAAGTTGCAATAGGAGAAGAACAGTGCGGTTTTAGGAGGGGAAGAGGGTGCGTGGATCAGATGTTTGCAGTAAGACAGTTATGCGAGAAGTATTTAGAGAAGCATAAGGAGATATTTTGGGCTTTTATGGACTTGGAAAAAGCGTATGATCGTGTGGACCGTGAAGCAATGTGGAAGGTGTTAAGGATTTATGAAATAGGAGGAAATTTGTTAGAAGCAGTTAAGAGTTTTTATGAAGGGAGCAGAGCATGTGTGAGAGTAGGAAATGGTGAGTTGAGTGAATGGTTTGAGGTAAAGGTAGGTTTGCGACAGGGTTGTGTAATGTCACCATGGCTGTTTAATATGTTTATGGATGGTGTGGTGAGGGAGGTGAAAAGGAGAACTATGGGAAGAGGATTGGGTTTAGTAGGAAAGAATGGTAGAGATTGGGAGTTGAATCAGTTGCTGTTCGCTGATGACACAGCATTGGTGGCGGATTCTGATGAGAAACTGCAGCAGGTAGTCAAAGAGTTTGGTGTGGTTTGTGGAAGGAGGAAACTGAAGGTGAACGTCAATAAAAGTAAAGTAATGGTGTGTAATAGGGGAGAGCATAGGGTGAATCTAGATGTGAGGCTGGATGGGGAAATATTGGAACAAGTAGAGTGTTTTAAATATCTAGGAGGAACAATAAGCAGGAGTGGAGGTATGGAAGTGGAGGTAAAACAGAGACTGTGTGAAGGAAGGAAGGTTTTCGGAGCAATGGGAAGTATGTGGAAGACGAGAAATCTCGGAGTGAAAGTAAAAAGTGCACTGTATCAAGGAATTGTTGTGCCAACAGTGATGTATGGGGCTGAGACATGGGCTCTGAAGAAAAAGGAGAAAAGAGGGCTGGATGTGATGGAGATGAGCTGCTTGAGGAGTATGTGTGGAGTTACTCGTAGAGACAGATTGAGGAATGAAGAGATACGTAGGAGAGTGGGGCAGCAGGAACATTTGTCAGCCAGAGTGGACAGAAGGGTGCTGAGCTGGTATGGTCATGTTGAACGAATGGGAGATGAAAGGCTTACAAAGAGAATATGTGAGTCAGATACAAGGGGAGATAGAAGGGCAGGAAGACCCCCATTGAGATGGAGAGACTGTGTAAGAAAGGCTTTGGATGATAGAGGAATGACTATAGATCAGGCAGGGGAAGTGGTGGTGGACAAGAGTGAATGGAGAATGCTTGTGAATAGTTGAGTGAACACGTGGTCATTTGGAGTAAGGGGTCGGGCGCAAGTTGGACTAGATAATAGTCCATCAGGCGCCTGGCCCGGGGAGACGATTAATATGAAGGGTGTGCCTGGAAGTGTGGTGGGAGGGCTTGTGGCTTTGGCTCCGCTGCATGTCTGCCTGCCGAGATCGGAACCTCTCCGGGTGGTCAGGGGCCGGGGGAGTGCTGGAGCGACCTTGGTAACCCTGGTCTCTGGGTCTTCTCCTGGGTGACCTGGATGTGTGAGAGTTTGTGTTTTTTATCTGTGTTTATTTTTTGTTTTATGATGTTTTTGTGTTTTCCCTGTTCTTGCTCTGTCTTGAGTCGGCTACCCTCAAAATGGGGATTGGGCCTGAGCATATAGATAGATAGATAGATAGAAAGTGTTATTCCTACAACGCGAAATGCCTACAACACGAGGCGCAGTGCCGCCCCTAAACTCGCGTTATAGGAGGATGGACTGTACTTATGATTACATTATCGTATTTCGACGATTTCGGCGTAAAATTGCCTGCCCGTGTCACCGCCCGACCCACCAAATACCGGATAACTTTTAAATTAACGGTCTTTTGCCCGATTTGACCGGACTTTTGGGGGCTTGTCCGATATCGGCTGTTGGGTCCGCACAAACCGAAGTCCGGGCAACTGGGGTCCGCCCATGCGAGGGTCGACTGTAGTTTGTATGTTATCGATCACTTGCCCCTAGCAACTCTCTCTCTCTATCTATCTATCTCTCTAATCAAAATGCACCTATCTATCTCCTTTATACATTAACATAACTATGTCTTATTTGGACTTTTTGTAATCTATGAATCATTTCTAATGCGATGGAATTAGCGGCTCGCTTGGTGTAGTGACTAGCGTCTCGGACTTCCACCCAGAAGGCCCGGGTTCGCGCCCACGCTCGGCGCATTAAAGATTTTTCACAAGCACTGAGTCGTTACCATCCCTCATGAGCAAAGGGATGGGGTAGTAGTACAGGACCCCAATGGAAATACGCCTAATTGGCCTTATTGAGCTATCCTTAGCTAGCTTAGCATGCGCTAGCTTTAAGAACTATTATTATTATTATTATTATTATGAATTGAAAACAATATTATCATTCCAACACACAAATAAAATGAAAAAGAGTCAATAAAAATGTATCCTTTGTCTTTTCAGAAACTTAAGTCCGTCTCATAATAGTTTGTCTGTTATCGATCACTTGCCCCTAGCAACTCTCTCTCTCTCTCTATCTATCTATCTCTCTAATGCATCTATCTATCTCCTTTATACATTAACATAACTATGTCTTATTTGGACATTTTGTAATCTATGAATCATTTCTAATGCGATGGAATTGAAAAATATAATATCCTTCCAGCACATAGATAAACAAGAAATAAGAAAAAAATTGGGCGGGTGCCCGACCCCGAAAGGGGTTGAAATAGGGGAGCTATCCCCCCACCAAAGGCGGCTTTCTAGGGCCTTTCCTAGCTGATGCTGAGAGGATTGGGTTCTAGTCATGTGGTGATGGGCTGGTCTATCAGAGTGAGAACTGAGCGATCTCTGCCATACCCATAGCTTACTCTGACTGTTCCTTTAACTTATATATTTTCTAGATCTCAAGTGACAGCGTCTTTTCCGTGGATTGACCTCCCAATCTACCAAGATTGGAAGCCAAAGCGTCACATTTTTCCCTTGCCCCTCAACTTTCTCTTCATAATTGCTGAGGGGCACAGGGCCCTGGGTGGGGCTTTGGTTTCCCGGGCGTTTCTGCACCCTCCTCAGCTCCCCGCCATGGAGTGGCTTCAGTCACCCAGGCTTTATTGTGGTCGGCAGGGAGGGTTCTGTGGGGGCGCTCGGTTATGGCCTTGGAATTGCTCGGGGCCTTGGGGCTGTTCGGCCAGGCAGCTTGGGGAACAACAACAACAACAAGAAATAAGAGACAGTCAACAACAAATATTCCCTGTCTTCTCTGCAAATAGGCGCGAGGTTCCGAGTGTCGGGAGATTTAATTTGATTTATTTATTGGGTTTTTCCCACTGTATATTTTCACCTTGAAAGTGTGTCTACACAAATTGATGGGGAAATATTGTAACATGTTTTTAATTGACATGTGTGTAATTTTTCTTGATTATGAGTTGGTGGAAAAATATTTTCTTTAATTCCATCATATCGGAAATTATTCACAGATTATAAAGAGACCAAATAACATACACTTTTAAGTGTGTTCAATAGTTTTGCATTATCAATAGAGTTATAACTTCTTCTCTACTTTCTGGTCTATTGAACCATAATAAAGAGAGGGGGAGAGAGGGAGCATCCCCAACAGTGACAACCAGTCTGATAATGATATGATGGACAATATTTCTGTGTTCTCTGGTTTCAATGAGGACGATCAACATGCCTGGGAACCTGGGCATATGTGCGAGCTGTAGCACAAGGCTTATAAACTTCATCACAGTAACGGGGTCGGGGTTGAGGCCGGGACGGGGTGGGGTGGGAGTACAGCGGCGGGGATATCTACCGAACGTCAACACGTCTATTCACACAACACCGTCTTCAGACCCAGCCTGGGTCGGACGTATTTTTTTGGCGCTCTCTGGGCCGCCGAGGTCACTGTGACCTAATACTTTTCCTTTAAGATAAGTTACACCTAGTACCTAATATACAACTTAGCAAAAGACTATCATCTATTTCTGAAGCACAACAAGCATATCACCATAAACAGTTTTAATGAGAAGAACAAGACAGTGTGCACAGTCAAATACAAGGAGTGAACGCAGTGGTGTATACAACTCCGCAAAAGACTATCATTTATTTCTGAAGCACAACAAGCATATCAACATAAACAGTTAATGAGAAGAACAAGACAGTGTGCACAGTGAAACATAACGAGTGAACGCAGTGGTACAGTGAAACATAACGAGTGAACGCAGTGGTGTAAATTGGTGAGAAAGAAACGGCTGGGTTTCTCCTGTGGTTTCTCGCTGTGTAAACAAAAATGACAGCGACATATTACTCTCGTTCCGCACTATTTCGTCTTAAAAAGGGAAATGGATATCCCCCCAGCAGTGTTATTGAGAAACTAAAAGACTTAAAAATCTTTCATGCCAGGGGTTCAGTGAAAAAGACCCAAAAAGAAAGAAAAATCGAGCGGATAGTGACTATTAGAAGACGAAGAAAACCAATAACGGAAATAAAACCTTGTGTGCACACAGAAGTCCCAAGACAGTGGTATATTATGCCTACCCTACTACTCTCCAACATCACGTCACTAACCAACAAAATGGATGAACTCATCATAGCCACACGGTCAGTAAACAGTGATGTTTTAGCCATAACAGAAGCCTGGCAAATTACTCCAGAGATTTGCTCAATAGATAACTACCAACTTTTTACCCATCTACGCACAAACAAACGTGGTGGTGGTGTAGCCCTCTACTGTTACCAAGATCTATGCCCTACCCAGCTGACAGTTCAAGTACCAAAGAATGTAGAGGCACTGTGGGTTAGGGCTACACCAAGACATAGTCTCAGACAGGCCGCTTCTATAATATACTGTGTGGTATACCATCCACCCCGCTCACCCACCAAAGATATATTATTACAACATCTCACCGACACTGCCGACAGCTTAAGAACAACATACCCTTGTGCGAAACTCGTGATCTGTGGAGATTTCAATGAAATTGATAGCACACCACTTCAAGACCAGCTTCATCTACAACAAGTCGTCGATTTCCCTACCCACGGTGATCGTACGCTGGACATAATTCTGTCTGACATGTGTGACATGTACCAGCGACCGCAACCCCTGTCACCCCTAGGTCGGAGTACCCATATGTCCGTCCTCTGGCCCCCTTCCCCCACCATCTCCATGCCGCCGCCACCTGATACTTCCAAGACCTATCGCCCCCTCACTGACTCTGGCATCAGAAGTTTCGGTCAATGGATTACCCACCACCCATGGTCAGAAGTTACAACACCCGATAATGTAGAGACCAAGTGGAATAATTTTAACATCACCATCACCCAAGCATATGAGCGGCTCGCTTGGTGTAGTGACTAGCGTCTCGGACTTCCACCCAGAAGGCCCGGGTTCGCGCCCACGCTCGGCGCATTAAAGATTTTTCACAAGCACCGAGTCGTTACCATCCCTCATGAGCAAAGGGATGGGGTAGTAGTACAGGACCCCAATGGAAATACGCCTAATCGGCCTTATTGAGCTATCCTTAGCTAGCTTAGCATGCGCTAGCTTTAAGAACTATTATTATTATTATTATTATTATAACAGCACTTTCCAGTGAAAACTACGAAACTCCACCCCTCTGATGTAAACTGGATCACCCCCCATATTAAAGGGCTTATACATCAAAGAAACTTAGCCCTTCAGCAACGTGATATGAATCTCTACAGAATTCTACGCAACAAAGTCATCCGGGAAATACGTAAAGAAAAAAAGGGATATTACCCAAGCAAACTGCAGAATCTGAAACAGGCAAACATCGGCAAATGGTATGAAGGCGTAAAGAAATTAACCGGCTTAAACAAGAAACGGACCCCATCCTTTCCCTGCGTAAACAACCTCGACCACGGAAAAGCGGCCGAAAAAATCAACCAGCATTTTGTGGCCATCTGTCAACGTCTCCCACCCCTACAACCGCAGAACCTGCCTGCCTTCCTCCCATCACCTACACCTTCGGAAACTGTGGAAGAATATCAGGTTATGAGTCGCCTAAAACATTTGAAAACAAAAACGAACTCCCTGCAAAACTCTACAAGGAATTTGCACACGAATTAGCTAAGCCTCTCACCTCCATAATTAACGCATCTTTATCACAATGCAAGTGTCCTACGGCATGGAAAACCTCGTTTGTCACACCATTGCCCAAAACCATAAGTCCTTGAGTGGCGGCGTCTACGCCGTGGGACCACCTCCCGGAACTGCCGACCCTCCCGTCCGGGGACAAGATCACCGACAGTGGAGGACAGCAGGCTGCCGACCGTGGGGAGCAGCTTCCGGGAGCCAAACCGCCACAACTATCCCCTGCCCCCTCCCTGGGGGCACGCGTCCTTGGAGCGGCTGCGGTCGCGCCGGGCAATTCTCACACCACACATACACACACAATAGAGTTTTTCCTACACCGAGAAATGACTCTCCGGCTGTCATTTCTCGAAGACTCCTTCTAGCCGGAGACATTGAGAGCAACCCAGGACCCACCTACAAATACATGTAATGTATTACAAATAATGATACAAATAATGATGTACAAATGCACCCGGGGGCTGGAGAGGCTGGATAGGGAGGATATGTTAATTATGGATACAGGAATAACTAGAGGCCACAGCTACAAAGTAAAAAGACCTACCTGCAAGAACGATATCAGGAAGTTTAGCTTCCCCTATAGATGTATTGACAAATGGAATGGGCTGGAGGAGGAGGTGGTAGGGGCAAGGAACATCCATATTTTCAAGAAAAAATTGGATAAAAAGTAGACTGAGAGACGGGACAACACGAGCTTAGCTCAACTCCGGTAAACTACAATTAGATAAACAATTAGGTAAATACACATGTCCAACTTGCTCAAAACCCATTACTTCGAGCCGCCAAACTAAGGGTTCAGTTCTCTGCAACTCATGCGGGAGCTGGACCCATTTCACCTGCACAACACTTGCCTCCATGAAATACTACACAATCACCTGGACATGTTCCTCATGCCCCTCCCTCTCCCAGTCAAATCCCTCCCCTAAGGCCCGTCCACCTCTCCTCCCCAACCCACATAACCTTACCATACCATCCACTCCCTCTCCCTCTCCTAAAACCCATCCACCTCTCCTCCCCAACCCACATAACCTGCCCATAACATCCACTCCCACTCCTAAAACCCGTCCACCTCTCCTCTCCAACCCACCCAGCCTATCCACACCCCAACCTAATCCATTCCTACCCTCATCTCCTGCACCCCAATCCCCACCCCCACCCCATCCTCGTGCAGCAGCACCCAACATACACCGCACACAGAACATTAACATCCTTCAACTAAACATAGATGGCATCAACACAAAGAAACACGAACTCACACACTTCATCAAACAACACAACATACACATTGCCATCTTACAAGAAACAAAACTCTGTACAACACAAAAAACACCTACATTTCACAATTTCACCACCATACGACAAGACCGGGCCGTCGGCATTGGCGGTGGACTCATCACCCTGGTACACAAACATATAACATATATAGACACCAGTGCACATACAAAATCCCTCCTCCCCCCAAATGATAACACAACAGAAATTCAATCAATTAAAATACGCACTGGCAATAGCTCCAACATTACCTTTATAAACACATACATCCCTCCCCAAACATCCCCTACAGTACCAAACGATTACAGACCACAAATACAACACATCACAAACACCCCACACATCATCCTGGGTGGTGATTTCAATGCAAAGACGTCGGCTTGGTTTGTCGACAACCCCGACACAGACAGAGGGCTGGTCTTACAACACCAAACAGACAAGCTATATATCCTTAATAACATTCGTCAGCATACCCATACTCCCCACCAAGCCCTCTACACCCCATCATCTCCTGATATCACCTTTTGCTCCCCCGAACTCGCCCCCACAACATCCTGGAGGGTGGTCAGAACCTTAGGCTCAGACCACCTCCCGATCATTATCACCACCAAAACAAGACTCACCCCAGCTAGCCACAGACACACTTACACTAACTATAAAAGAGCTAACTGGGAAGCTTTCACAAATTTGACAGAACAACACTTTGAAACCTTAAACAGTACACCCATCACTAACATCAACAATGCTGTACACACATTCAAAACGACTATCCAAAACGCCGACAAGAAACACATTCCAAGAGGTAACATAAAAAAACACAACCCCAACTTCTCACCAGAAATTCAAAACCTCATCATACAACGCGACACACTGAAACACTCCCCAGCACCCCACACACAAGACATCAATCAACAAATTCAAGCACTCAACATCCAGATTAACAACAAAATACAAGAACAACAAACACTAAATTGGAATAACTTCCTACAAACACTCGATCACAAAACAAACCCCAAAAAACTCTACAAAACACTAAACAGCATGACACTTTCCAACAGCAACACAACATAATCACATGCTGCAATCACAACAACAGACTCTACTCCTTCACGTAAACAACAAGCAAACACTCTCATCAATCACTTCTCTCATGTCAGTCACCTAAAACCCCACAAAGACGACCGACGTGTCATCCGACGCAAAAGACAATTCCCCACAGACCCTGACTATACACCTTTCACCAACAACCAGACAAAGCATATCATCAACAATCTCAAGCTCTCACCTGCCTGTGGCCTAGACAACATAAGCAACATTCACCTCAGACACCTGGGACCACAAGGCATACAAGCACTCACTAACATATCAAACTACAGCTACTCACACAACACAATACCAGACATCTGGAAGCATGGTATCATCATCACATTCTCCAAACCTAACAAAGACCCCACGCTACCCTCCTCACACCGCCCTATCACACTCCTTTGCACCCCCTCCAAAGTCATAGAGCGCCTTGTACTACAACTGATGACACCTGACTTACCCCTTTCTCCAACACAACACGGCTTCAGGCCATTGCACTCCACAAACACTCTTCTTACAGACCTTACACAAAGAGCTTTTGATGGCATCAACTCAGCTAGACCACCACACAGATCAGTACTTGCCACACTTGACATTAGTAAAGCCTTCGATGCCATCCCCCACCACAACCTAACAAACAAAATCTACAACACAAACATGCACAACAACACAAAAAGATGGCTGGCCAACTTCTTAGCAGGCAGATGTGCACACGTATCTTTTGCCGGTCAGTCATCTAGCATTAGAAATTTCCCAAACGGAGTCCCGCAAGGATCCGTCCTGTCGCCCGCACTCTTCAATCTGTACATGCATGATATAAATACACCAAATTCACCCCAAATAACCATAGCCTCCTACGCAGATGACATAACACTCACAAGCACGCACCAAAACCCAGACACAGCAACAAGACTCCTTCAAGACTATCTCGACACATTACAAAAATGGTGCACTACAAACAGACTCAATTTAGCCCCAGCTAAATCCACTGCAACCCTCCTCACAAGCTGGACAGGAGAGCACGATTACGTCCCGGGACTCAACATAAAAAACACACCCCTAACACACACACACACACACCCAAAATCCTAGGAGTAACATAGGACACCCAAATGACATTCAAACAGCACACCACAAACACGAAAAAGAAACTGACACCCAGATTTAACCCTCCAGCCCCGGCTATGTATTTCATATATATTCCCCGAAACCCGGGGGTTTTGGCCGAAAAACGTCTACGCCTAGGCTACCGCATCTTTGTTATTTTGCTTGCTTCCGCATTCCCGCGCATCCCCAAGCGTAGATGTGTTTCGTACCTGTAGAATGGCGTTAAGTAGAGCTCTCTAAGTCAACTGGTTCAGTTGTGATGATGATTTCATTGGAGATAACTTTATGGCAAAAACAGCCACTTTACACTACTTTTCGATACTTAACAATAACATACAGGCACACACGAACAAGCGACGCACTCCTTCTTGTGGTCGGAGATGCGGGGCGTCGGTCCAGCCGGCTGTTGTTTACATGCGTCGGACGGACGCCTCGCACACCAAGCTTATAGGCTTTGAGCTCATGAGTGCCTCAGAGCCCTTCCGGGTGGCTCGGGTGTGTTTTTTATGGGTGCCTCAGAGACCTTCCGGGTCTGATGGGTTAACGCCCTCAGATCACTTGCCCACACGAAATTTGGACACAACAAAGAAACCACCACCACAGTCTACAAACAATACATAAGATCAGTTATGGAATACGCAAGCCCGGCCTGGGCTTCTAACCTAGCTGAAACACATAAGACCTTATAGACTATTCAAAATAAAGCCCTTAAAATCATCACAGGATGCCCAGCTACTACACCCACAGATCACCTACATCAAGAAACCAAAGTCCTAAAAGTCAAAGATCATCTAGACATGAGAGGCACTCAATTCCTGGCAGCAGCCTCCACGAATCAACACCACCCACTACACTACATGGCAACACACCCACAGACACCAAGAAATATCAAAATAACACCCAGCACACACTATCACACACAAATACTGTCTTCTCTCCCTCCCTGCCCACCCCAAACCAACTTCCGGAAGCACATCCATACTCATATCACTCGCCGTTCCATCCACTCACTCATAGACAACACGAAGCTGCAAGCACGACCTCCCGAAATCCATCCTTCTGAATCCTCCCTTCCTCGCAAGGACAGAGTCCACCTGGCCAGGCTGAGATGCGGACACCATCCAGCTCTTCTGAGCTATCAGAAGAGACTGGATGACTCCGTCGTCGACACCTGCCCGGGTTGTAACACAGCACCCCATACCATAAAACACATCATAGAAGACTGCATTTCACACAACCACTTACGCCAACAACACAATTTACACTATTTGAGAGCTCTGTGGGAGAGCCCAACCGTGGCCATGGCCTTCCTTAAGGACTCGGGGCTGTTCGGCCAGGCAGCTTAGGGAACAACAACAACAACAACCACAAGTCCGGAATCCCTAGACAAACTATGACCGATAGCAATCACCCCTTTCCCCAGCCTCATCTGCGAGAGTTTCGTGTTCGAGCTGGCATACGCAGATATAGCCCCATCAATCAATCCACAACAATTTGGCAATATGAAAGCTTCTTCCACCAATCACTGCCTAGTTAGCTGCCTTAACTTCATATATCGCAACCTAGAAAAAAGAAAAACATCAGTGGCCCTCACATTTGTCGACTTCAGTAAAGCGTTCGACCTGGTGAATCACAACATTATCATCAGGAAGGCGACGGAGCTAGGGTTACGCCCGCAGCTGGTCGCATGGCTAGCAGCCTTCCTCACCGGCCGCCGCCAAGCAGTACGTTACCAGGGTAAAATATCCGCCACCCTCCCACTAACGTGCGGCGTACCACAGGGTACAAGAATGGGGCCTCCATGCTTCCTTATGCTCATAAACAACGCTCTGAGGGACACAAACCTACTTTGGAAATATGTGGATGACTCTACCATCGCAATCAGTATTGATAACACCGCCCCCGACTTCAGCACCCTTCAGGACAACGTGAATGGACTTCAGCAAACAACGTGACCATCAATAGTGACAAAATAGTAGTGATATACATCAGTGTAGGTTCAGAGAACATAGAACCACCTCTCATCACACTCGAATCAAACGTCCTACACGTAGTGAACACATTCAAACTATTAGGGGTTATCATACTGTAGACAATAAGCTTAACTGGAAATCCCATGTCGGTGAAGTAATCAAGATCTCAGGTTTCAAACTATATCTCCTCCGTCGCCTCAAATCACTCGGCGCCCCCTCACCTGATCTCACATATGTATACTCTCTATTCATTCTGCCAAAACTCACCTATGCTTGCCCAGCGTGGGCCTCTTCACTTACTGCAACATAAAAAGATCAATTAGAAAAAGTACAGAAGAGAGCATGTAAGATCATCCTTGGTCCCGCATACACCACTATCACGAAGCACTAGTCACTTTGGGTCCAAAACCACTTGCCAGCATGCACAAGAAACTCACCCAGAAATTTGGGGAACAGCTGCTGACCAACCCAAAACACAGACACCTATTACTCCCACCAGCCCCCCCCCCCCCCACACAGACACGCGACGAGGCACAACAACACGCTCGTCCCAATCCGAGCAAGAACCGAAAGGTATAGAAACAGCCCCATCCCTAGCATCGTCAACTTGATCAACAATAAGTAATGTAGCATACAATCACAATCACAAGCAAATAAAACATACCTCACACCAAGTAAAACTAAAGTAAATGTTCTCCCTTTTCCCGTGCTAATATAGCCATGCTTAATATAAATCACTCCCCGGTCTAAACTCACACCACACAGGCTATATGTACACATAAAGTTACCTCCAAAATACTAAATGAATCAGGCCCAATATTGATACCGTATACTGTATGTTGCACACCAACCCATAATATTATATGTACTTTTGTTGTATTATTATTACACACACACACACACACACTTGAACCCGGAACAGGAGAGGAAAGTTGGGGCTATGAATTTTTAAGTATGGCCATGGAAAATTCTATATACCAACATGTAAAAGACACAACAAGAATAAGGGGAAGTGATCAACCAGCTAGATTGGACCTTATCTTCACAAAAAGGGAGGAGGAGGTACAAAGTATTCAGTACCTATGCCCACTAGGAAAAAGCGACCATGCAGTTCTCGACATAGACCTACTATTGAAGCATAAACTACCCAAGGAAAGGGAAAAGCACAAGGAAAATCACTGGATGTATTCCAGAACCGATTTCGCAGGACCACAGGATTTTTTCAAGTCACAAAATTGGGATCAAGTGTTATCTGAAAGTGAGGTAGACAAAAAACTCAAGGCATTCATGGAGATCTATGATACTGGTATAAAAACTTTTGTCCCAAAGTACATTAACCCATCAGACCCGGAAGGGCTCTGAGGCACCCATAAAAAACACACCCCGTGCTACCCGGTAGGGCTCTGGGGCTCCGGCAGCTTGAAAGCCTGTAAGCTTGGTGTGCGAGGCGTCCGTCCGACGCATGTAAACAACAGCCGGCTGGACCGACGCCCCGCATCTCCGACCACAAGAAGGAGTGCGTCTCTTGTTCGTGTGTGCCTGTATGTTATTGTTAAGTATCGAAAAGTAGTGTAAAGTGGCTATTTTTGCCATAAAGTTATCTCCAATGAAATCATCATCACAACTGAACCAGTTGACTTAGAGAGCTCTACTTAATGCCATTCTACAGGTACGAAACACATCTACGCTTGGGGATGCGCGGGAATGCAGAAGCAAGCAAAATAACAAAGATGCGGTAGCCTAGGCGTAGACGTTTTTCGGCCAAAACCCCCGGATTTCGGGGAATATACAGTAAAAGTCCGTTAATCCGACGACCGATGATTCGAATCTCCCAATAGTCCGAATTTTTCAATTTGAGGCCAAATCCGAATTCACCCGATGGTCCGAATTTCAAGAAGTTGGTCCGAATTTCAAGAAGTCCCAAAGTCCCCTTTTTGAGGCATTAGGCCACTCAAATGACACATAATGGAGCACACACATATCATATGTTCATGAATTCACTTTAAAAGTTTACCATTGTCATTGTAGCCTATTACCTACTTCAAAACATTCAGATTAATGGTCAAAGGAAGCTACTGATATAAACGTAAACACCTTCTTCTTCCACATTGTCTGCTAGAGAGTTTGTTTTGCTCTTGAACGCATCCTTGGGACGCTCCGATGCGCTACTGGCTTGCACCGCATTTTCTGCAAGCGCATTCAGTCTTGAGCTTGAAAACGCACCTTTGGATGTATTAGCCTTGAGCTTGAAAACGCACCTTTGGACGTTCCGATACGCTACTATTTATAGTTCAGTGATCGGAGCGTCCCAAGGGTGCTTTCAAGACAACAAGACAAGGGTGCTTTCAATACAATATAATATAACAGAGCACATCACAAAAGGAAAATCACAAAAGGAAAATTACAAGAACTTCTCAGGGAAGTGCCGTTGTTAAGGCATTACTTCCCGAACCACATCTGATCTTAAAGAGCAAGACAAACTCTAGTAGATGGAAGAAGAAGAAGACGTTTATATCAGCAGATTCCTTTGACCATTAATCTGAATGTTTTGAAGGTAGGTAATAGGCTACAATGACAATGGTAAACTTTTGAAGTGATTTCATGAACATATGATATGTGTGTGTGCACCATTGTGTCATTTGGGTGGCCTAATGTCTCGATGTTTTCGTCATACACAGGTTCATAGGGGTAAAGTCCGATAATCCAAAAAATCCACTAATCCGAACGAGGGCCGGTCCGCTGCCCTTCGGATTAACGGAAGTTTACTGTATATGGAATACATAGCCGGGGCTGGAGGGTTAATAACAGAAAAAAAGGAAATCGCAAAGAATGGTTTAATCGCGAATGTAGGCAAGCACAGGAAGCAAAAAACAAAGCCTGGAAAAAGATGAGAAACTGGGATTCGGAAGAAAACAGGCAAAGGTATAAAGAGGAGAAACAAATACACAGAAATGAGGAGGAGGTCAGAGGCAAACCATGAGAAAGGGATAGTGGAGAACTATGAAAAGAATCCAAAAAAAAATTTCAAGTTTGTAAATGGCAAAAGGAAGATAAAAGCCACAATCCTAAAAAATTAAAAGTGGAAACAGAATCATAGAAGATGATACAGAAATTGCGGAAGAACTTAATAGAAATTTTGCATCAGTATTTACAAAAGAAGGAGAATTCATTTCACCAGAAACCAATGAGATAGGTATAGAGGAAATGCCGGAAGTCACATTTAACAGAGAAGAGCTCATAGACAAAATGAGTAAGGTGGATCCAAACAAAGCCGCCGGACCGGACGGAGTATCAGGCTGGATTATTAAAGAAAATGCCAAGGAACTGAGTATACCAATATATGATATAATGACCGTATCATTGGACACGGGGATAGTACCTACAGAATGGAAAAGAGCAAACATTATTCCTATATTTAACCCATCAGGCCCGGAAGGGCTCTTGAACGCCCATAAAAAAGCAGTCAGTCAGAGAGGAGGGTCACGTCCGTCGCGGTCCGGGATTTTTCGACTATCCCGCGGGATACTGGTGATTAAACTTTAAAAAAATCACACACAAAAACAAACGTAGTGTCGCGGTCCTGTGAAGTGCAAAATCGAACCGATTGATAAAATATCTGGAGAGATAAACGCGTTTTGGAGAAAAAATCCGTTAACTCCTACAGCAGTGCCACGGCGCTGGTCTAGGACAGGCCTAGGGCAGGCCCATAAGGCGGGTGGAAAGAAGAAGGGAAAGAAAAAAACGTTACGTCCCAAAGCAAAGTGTTAGCTATATAGTCCTATGAAATCAAACAGGGCTATGGGAAAATAGGAAGCCTAAGTTAAAAGTGATAGTGAACATCGTATATCACGTAAATAAACTAGGAAAGTATAATACAGTAGGCTCACATGTCTCGATCAATCTCATCTCGATATTTCGCATCTCGATGCTACCTTCAAGCTCTCCCCAATCACAAATCTCGATGAAAAAACGTTAATTTCGATAGCTAAATATCGATGCTAGATGCTTATATACTAATATAAACAGATTAATCTTGACCAAATCGATGTGTGAACCTCACAGTCATTGTGTTTTGTTCACCTGTATACTAATGTACCGCTAGTATCGATCGTTTTCGGGCGGTAGTCTAACCTGACTCATCTCTGCCGCTTTCATTTACGTAGTAATATAAATTACTTTACCATGTTTTAATATACATTATTATTTGTATCAGGAAAATCTAATATATAACAATAGTAAAGACAAAAGAAAACTTGATTAAACTTTATACCATGGAAAATTTATTGAAGTCGGTAGATCTAGCGGCCACTTGGTGTACCAGTCACACGTCCGCCATTCGCTTGAAAACTTGTATTGTGAAGTCGTCTACCTGGACCTTTTTTTATCGCATTCATAAAATGCCGGTACTAGTGGTGACAGGGTGAGGGAAGCAATTGAGAATTGATGACGGTGACTGTGCGCCGGGCGCGGAGACGCAGTAACTTAACTGCGTTCGCCTCGGAACCAACAATCAACCACACAAACCTCTTTATCAATAAATATAAGGTAAAAATATAACTCTTTCATTATTCATTTTATCTATTTTAACATATTATATATTTATTAGTGGCCCCTCCATCATTGACGAACATGCCTATTACATAAGGCATCCTCTTCAAACACTAATCCGCCGTAGTTTGAATCTACCGCGCAGAGCATTTAAAAACTGAGGAGCCTTCATCATGAGCGCACGCGACCTCACTCATGGCTTCAGTCATTATGAATTGGGTTCTCACTACGAAAAAACTTCGTAAAAAATAAAAAGAAAAAGAAAATAAGAATAACTATCTAATAAGCTTTCCATCATATCGTGGATGTACTTGTGTGGATCTCTGACCAGACGCTGATTCAGGCGTCATTCCTCCTTCTCTGCTCTGCGCTCAGCCTGCCCGGACGTGTCTCCCCACGCTCCGCTGGTTCCGCATTTGTTGCGTCCCTAGTGAGTTTTTCTCATTTGTTTACTCCGGGATGTATCGAGTAAGGTTAGGATATGCGTAGCAGGAGTGTCCTGGGCTGGTTGCCCGCAGTGCAGTGTATTTGGAGTCGTGTGTTTGGGGCGTCTATTTCGGACGTACCCTCGTGGTCCTGTTGTGGACATGTGAACTTTTTCACAGTTAGTTAAGCTTGTGGTGCAGGCGGCTTTCATTACGCGTTAATAATGCTGCCTTTTATCTTTCTGATGAGGCAAGCTTTGCTTCTGACGTTCCCTGCGTTATTTCTTCACTTAGTGAAGTTTTTCTGGGTTCCGAGTCAGTCTTCCCTTTGTCGGAAGTTTTTCTACAGTGGTGTGTTGGCGATGGTTCCTGTTGTGATATTCCCAGTGTTTTGTGTATATTTCAACTTTTCCTATTCCGTCTACTTAGGCCTAGCCAGCCGCTCGTAGTTTTGCCACATGTACAAGTGTTATTATTTATTATGTATAAATATACCCCCCTACTGTGCCATGTGTGTCCGGGTTTTAGTTGTGTATTGGCTAATTCCTCGGTCTATGTTTGTTTCCTGGTTTAGTTGTGTATTGGCTAATTCCACGGAACGGATTATTATTGTATTCTTAGGTTAGTCGTGCGTGGCTTCCTTCGTGTACAGTGTACGTTCAGATGGTGTCTGATCGGGGTGGGTGTCCTTCCGGCGGGTTTTTTCTCGGTTTCACCATGATAAAACCCGGCCGAGAGCCGTGTTAGGCCACACGTGGTTTTTAACACAGGTTTGTGTCCCCGGCGATGAGGTGTCTGTGGCTCTCCAGGACTGCGTCTCTGTTGGTACCTGGTTTCAGGCCCATTTTGATTCCCGGCGGACTGGCTGTTCCCATCTATAAAACTTTGTTCTTGCGAACATACGTTATATAGTTTTTCTACCAGGTTTTACAAAAAACCACATGAAAAACCTAGCTGTTGTTAAGGGCTTTCCTACCCGGCGATCTTTTACAAAGATGCGGGGACAGGAACTTATGGGGTTAACGTTTGACATCTCACCCGGCGGGTGTACCTTGGAAGGGTGGGATAATCTATTAAGTCATTCAGTGGATTAACCATTCCATTCTTAAGCAATACTGTTTGTATCGCCGCCTTTATTTTTACGGCAATTGAAGGTTCAATTAGAGTTAAAAATCGTTTTTTCACACCCGGCGGGTGCTCCTACTTGGAGGAAATAAGGAATTTTCAAATTCATTTTCGATTTAACTACTTAATTCAGTGATACATTTAGGTATCGCCGCCTTCATTTTTACGGCGATCTTTTTGTGACAATTCGTTAGAAATCAGATCTCGTGTCAGCCTGCCCTGTGTTATTATACAAAAAATATTTCAAGGGCCGGCGTCTTTATGGGGGGTTGTTTTTGTTCCATTATTGAATCTTGAGACAGTCACCACCAGAAAGACTATAATCGCCATGCTGGACCGATATTATGTCAGAGGGTATTCTTCACTTTCTTCAAAAGATTTGTTTAGATATTCTGAAACCCCGCCGCATAGCGAGCTGTGTTCGTTGTGTCATCACATCTCGTTATCCGGTGGGCTATTAACACTTGTGTGCGAACATGTTGGATTAACCTTATGAGCATTAATTCCTGGAAATTTTTTTTTTTCCAGAGCTGGGCTCCGGCGGACCAATACAGACCCGGCGGTAGTTCCCACACTGTCTCTGTCTCTGTCTCCCACATGTTCTCTGTCATGGCTACCGTGGCCCCAGTCTTTGCTTTATGCACTACCCCTGCTTGTGCTGGTATCCCTCTTTTTGCGCATACCCTTTGCATAAGGTGTGTTAAATGTCTAGACCGTTCAAGGGGTCTCTGGGTTATGCGTAATTGTTCTTTTTGCTCCCAATTAGCGATAAAAGTCCTTTGCGATAATGATAAGACCGCAGCAGTAGCGTTACGAGAAGTAAGGCAACAGATGTCAGCATACACTACGATTGTTGCTCATAAATCACTTCAATGTGATAACGTCCCTCTGTGGGATAAGTTATTATTTGAACACCCTCCCCCTAAACGTTCCTCTAGAGTCACGAGTCATGCACCGGCGGAGACTGGTCAGGGTTCGGTATCTTCTGCAGCTACACCCAAACGTCCACGAGAGCCTACACCTCCGGCATCCGCCTCATCATCTCGGGCGAGATCTCGGTCTAGGTCACCTCTCAGACAACAGTCATCTAGTCTTGCCTCTTCACCGGCGAGTAAGAAGAGTAGGACGGAAAGTTCCACCAGTGGTCACGGCGATGATTCCTCGAAATCTAAGAATAGTTCACGATCACATCGTAGCCATAAATCCTCCAAAAAGGATTCACATAAAAAGAAGTCCTCCCTACATTCACAAGTTCCTAGTACCTCTCTTCATACCTCTACCCCAGACAGAGTTTGTGTTAGGTCTCAGGGGTCCAGTGAGGTGCCTGTCCTTAAAGAGGATTTACCCATAAATATTTTGACCCTGGAATTAGAAAATTCGGGGGGGGTTCAAGTCGGGATAATGTGTCTGACTCTCAAGAAAGTGTAGGCCAAGGCCTCAGGGTTTGGCGTTTTGCTCAGCCAGGCCCCGACCACCCACGTTCGACTCAAACGAGTCACACAGTAGCTGATGTCCACAGGGACGCGGCGATCCCATCCTCTATTCCTGACTTGTCTTGGCAGCAAGGTACCCCGGCTTCGGAGGGATCTTCTCAGGAAGAGAAAGACGAAGTTTCAATAATTTCGGAAATGGAGGGGCAAGAGTCAGGCTCAGGCTTAGACGCCGCGCAGGATATTAATGATTCACCTGTAAGTTCATCTTCAAATCAATTTGTTACTGCGCAAGAAATTAATGGGCTGCTTACTCAGGCTTTATCTAGATTTTTTGGCCAACAACAGGAGGCCCCCACGTTAGACTTGGGGGCTCCCACGACAAGTTCTACGGTACGGCCTCTGATGACTTCGACTGTCTTATCTAAGATCCCTAACCCTCCCACTATGTCAACATCAGTAGCTACCAAGCCTGCTACGGCGGCATTAACAACTTCCAATGTCAGGGTCATCACGGATGTTAATCCACCCCCTCTAGACAAAGCACCTGTTAGAAAGGTAGCTATGCCCTTGCTTTATGGACCAGACGAGTCTTGGGTCCTTTTGACCCCCACTAAACCAGAGTTGGCCCAGCCTACCTTGTCAGGGGAGCTCCCAGTACCGAGTGAGTGGGTCATCCAAGGCAACAAATCAAAGAAATTAAGGGCCTTGGATAATTTGGGAAATGTACTAGATGTAAACATTAAGGATATACCTAGTTATTATCACCAGGACTATTTTGTGTATGCTACTAAGCCAGCTTTACCCCCTGCCTCAGCTTCAAAGCTATTTTCAGACTGGTCTAAGCTGGATGGGTTTAACGATATTAAGACTTTGTCAGCTCTCACTCCTGAACTTGATTTACAGACCGTCACAGACGAAGCAGCTAATCCTGTTTTGAAGGTGGGGCAGTTGGGTCCAGGACCTTGGGTAGATTGGGAAATAGAGGCTCAAAACTTTGCAATGACATTTACTTCGAAATCTTCCCATCAGATCCCTCAAGATACTCATTCGTGGTTCTCCATGCCTGTAGGGTCTGCAGGCGGAGTCCCGTCAGCTTTGTTTTCTTTCCTAGCTGCCCCTAAAATTAATCTTTGTGAGCTGAAAGACCCTTTCACTACCCCTACCCCTACTCACCTAGACAGAGAATTTCGGCTAAGGGGGAAAGCTTTTCGCCTGTTCTCCCAATATATAGTGTCTCAACAGGTGGCTAAGTCTTTACTACGGTCTACTCAGGCAATCGCAGATGCGGATGCCAGAAGATCGGTTGAATTGTCCCGGCGACTGCTCCTCCAGTCGTCAATCCAATCCTTGGGTGACATACGCACCGCCTTGCTTGAGGCGGTACGAGCAAGACAAGATCTCAGAATGTCTTTAGTTCGCAAGCTACCTGATCGCATTGCGAATCAGGTGGTCATGTCACCAGTGCTTACTCCCTCTCTAATGTCCCCTGAAGTGTGGAGAACGGTGTTCAATATGGCACAGGCTTTTAAGCACAGTCCCACCCCTTCTAAGAAACCTACATTTACCTTTCCCAAACCCAGGCCAACTACTAAAGCTCAGCCAGGGGGATCTAAACCCTTTTTTCTGCCTAAATCTTCCCACTCCTCCCAAGGTCAGTACAGGCATAAACAGGGTAGGTTTTCAGGTCAGAGAGGACGCGGCCAGCATAAGCCAGGTCAGGGCCAGTCATCGGCCAGCACCAGCCAGCCGGCGAAGCATCCAGCACCATCAACCCCACCATCAAAAAACTAAAGTCTCTCTCACTCCCGAAATTAATCCACACCTTACTAGCGGTCTGGGCAAAGAGGGAAACGTTGTACTCAATAATGTCATGGATTTCTCCTCCACCAACGGTATGGATAGACACGGATGCGTCAGGCACAATAGGTTGGGGATTTCAATCAAATCAGGGGCACCAGGGTCAGGGGCTTTGGTCCCACTTAGAAATCTCTCACATCAATGTAAAAGAATTACTAGTCCCCTTGTATTTCCTTCAGGCTCACGGCCCGGCATTACGGGGCAAGTCGGTGGCCTTCAGAATGGACAATCTGAATGCGGTTCACTGCATTCAGAAGCAAGGATCAACGAGGTCCAGGGGGTTGCTAAACGTGTCGGAAGAGATTTTTACTCTAGCCAACAGACTAGAAATTTACCTTCACGCATCTTATCTCCCAGGCGTAGCGAACGTCTGGGCAGACGCTCTGTCCCGGAGACAGAGCACAACAGTAGAATGGGAGCTCAAGCAACCCATTTTCAACCTAATGATTGCAGAGCTCTCCCATCCACAAGTGGATCTTTTTGCGTCCGAGGAGACTCACAAACTCCCTCTATACCTCACCCGCCGGTCGATAACGCCGGCAGGGGGGCCAGACGCCCTAGTGACAGACTGGAACAGATGGAGCTCCATCTATCTGTTTCCACCGCCAGATGCGTCACTAATGTGCCACGTAGTGAACAAACTACGAGATTATCGAGACTTAGTCTCACTAATCGCGCCCCTGTGGCCGGTGCAGTTGTGGTACCAGCAATTGAAAACGTGGTGCCCGGACCCGGTATCGCTCCCGGTCGGGTATTTCCACTTAGACACGATTGGCAACCTAGCGACCTCGCTGACTTTTGCATTATGGACATTCAGAAGGCCAAGTGGCTGGCACCATACGGTAGAGATGTGACTAATAAATTAATCAATCAATATACTCAGTCTACGAAACGTCAGTATCACTCACATTGGCAAGCCTTTACTTCCTGGATTGTCAGAACGGAACAGAATGTGCCGTCAGTGGCTTTAATTTTCAATTACTTGAATTATCTGTTTGAACAGAAACATTTATCGGTGGTAACTTTAAAAAATCACTTAACTGCAATTAGAGTGCCCTTTTTAGACCTGACAGGTCTTTCCATACCGGTGGCGGAAGAAACAGGTTTTATGAGAGCTTGTTTTAAACTTCGCCCACCTCCCCGTCAGCTCATGCCTACTTGGTCTCTCGACAAAGCTTTGTCTTTACTTCACTCTCGTCTGTGCCAAAATACTGCAGACTTTGCTTTACTCTTAAAAAAGGCGGTTTTCCTTATGGCTTTGGCCACCGGGAACAGAGTGTCTGAGCTGGCGGCGATGAGCAACTCACCCAATTGCCTTAGGTTTGGTAGACTTAATGAATGTATTTACATTGCGCCTTCCCCAGGTTTTGTAGCCAAGAATGAGCACAGTGCACACGTGTTTTCGGAGTTCACGGTGCCGGCATTAAAAAGGGGAAAGGTGCATCATAATCTATGTCCAGTGCAAGCCCTAACCAAATATTTGAGAGTAGCTCCTCTAAACCCCCAAGGTGCTTTATGGGTAGCAAGTACGGGTAAACGCTTACTTAAACGGCGATTAGCCTCTCTTCTGGTCGAAGTCATTAAAGAGAGTAATCCCGGTGTGGTGGGCAGGGCCCACGATTTACGCAAATGGGCAGCCTCTTTACGTTTCCTGAAAAACTTTTCAGTGGAAGATATCGCGTCCACTCAATTGTGGGCGTCTAATCATACGTTTTTGTCTAGATACTTGTCAGTTGCTCTAGACAAACCTTCCTTACCATGTATAGCTTTAAGGCAGAGGGTCTAGGTGGCCCTACAGTCACTTGTGTTTATTTTCACAAAAGGGGGGGGGGGGGTGCAGTCAGTTGACATAGGACACCCTAGACCCCGCCGGAGTATGAGAGCTGTGATACAAATGTAAGGTTAATGTGATATAAAATTTTCTCAGAGAGAAATTGTGCTAGTACAATGTTAGTACAAAACAACAGGGTTGTTATAGTAGTGTTAACTGCGAAAGCAATTTAATTTTAGAATCAGTGGAGATCCTTTGCAATTTATCTCCACGATTATGTTGGGGTTTATGATGTGCACATATAAGCTTATAACTTGTTATTTTTGTCACCACTCGTTGAGTGGGGTGCCTTTGTAACCACAGATCTGTGTTCAGAATCTTTAGGGTTACCCATTTTGTCAGGCAGGCTTCTTTGAAGCACGCACCTGCCTGAACCCCCTTTTTATTGTATTTTTTCGGCGACGCCAATGATTAAATATATATTTTTCAAGAATAAGAATACTATGTGGTTGTTTTTATTATCTACTTTTCTAGAGTTATGATATGATTACGAATGTCCCCCTCCAGTCTTAGAAATCAGGCATGTTCGTCAATGATGGAGGGGCCACTAATAAATTATAGGTTTGACTCCTGTAAGGAGATAAAGAAAACCTAATATTTAGTAGTGGCCCCGTAATCATTGACGACTGGGGCCCTCCCGACCGTCCCCTTCCCATTCGTTGATGTATGAAGGATCTTGGTTTACTTGATATGTCAGTGAAGGAGGATGTTGTTGATGATGCTTTTATTGTATACTAGCCCACTGGGCCTAGGCCCTCTCAAGGCTAGTGGTGGAGGAGGTGGTACAGAGTTTAAAGTCACATATATGTCAGCAGTTATATGTCATTGTATAAATTTATCGCTCTCAGGAAGTGACGAATAGGGGTGAAATTGAAAGAGTCTGAGTCAGAGAGGATGCCATGTAATGAGGTGTTCAGCAAGAATCTCCGTCTTTCAGATGCATAGACGGGACAAATACAAAGAAAGTGAAAAACAGTCAATGATGTATGGCAATGTTGGCATTCAGGTGGTGGACCACGAGGG
>JBAKBP010011858.1:0-70340 GCA_037953745.1 Lithodes maja
GTCATTGGAAAGCTCTGTTTACGTCTGTTCAGGGATAGATACTTGTTTTACGCTCTGGGTCTTGTTTATGCATGAAAATGAGCACGGAAACAACCCTATTTAGGGTAAAAAAAAACGCTGGGCGGCACAGTGTAAAATACCCTATCACCCGCTCTTTGTGTGTTAAGCATAACAATAGAAGTAATAATATAATAATATTGCAAGTACTGCTACTACTGCTACTACTACTGTACTAATACTATGATGCTAATAATACTAATAGTAATACTTAGAAGAAACACAAAACAGAACAAGAAACGAAGAAAAGAAAAACTAATACAACAACAGCGGTAACAACTAACACCCGTCCATCCTTGATGATTATGCATCCTTGATTTGGAAATGTCACAAGTGTAGAGGAATTAATTACAAGGTTAAATAACAATCATAAACAAAGGCCAAATCGTGGCTTGGGTAAGAAAGGTCAAGAGTTGAAAGAAGACTGGAATAACAAGAATGATGAGACACCAGTAGTCGTGGGTCTAGACTCTAATGTTTCACGAACTCTCATGAATCATGAGTCAGGAAATGATATATATGTTATGCCGGGTTGTAATCCAACTCCCTTCGTTATACTATTCTATGTCAATCCGGGTTTCGGATATTTAGAATTGGAATATGCTCAACAGGAACACATCTAGCTTAATTAATATGAATAATTGTTTACTCAATCGGTCTATCAACAACACAATAAACACACAGTATAGATTACACTCATATTTATTGTTATAACATAGATACATGTATGGGGTATCAAAATCTCTACTATATAAAGTAGGGTTCTAATATATAATGTGACTTGTGGAGTAAGGAAATCAGATTCACAGTACATATAGTGACTGAACTGGGATATTATAGTAAATATGATTTAAAATAGATTGGAATAAATTAACCAACTACTGAAGAAACGCGGAACGGAGTAGCGCTGTATTATAGCTTAAAATGAGCTATAATGAATAGAAATACAAAACAAAGTTGTACTTATGAAATACCCAAATATGATGGCATAAAAGGAGGTTTGAATAAATTAACAAATTCCCGAAAGAACGCAGAACTTAGTAGCGCTGTATTATAACTTAAACAATGTTTATAATGAATACATTACCGAATGAAGCAGTAATATAATAAATAGCCAAAAGGTAGGCTTAAATGGATAAAGGAATGTAAACTCTGAATTCCTAGATCTGTGGTGAAAGAATTACATGGCCCGAGCAACGTATATGATTAGATTATTCACAAGAACTAATAGAAATTAGATATCTCGGATATAGATTAATTCTAACTCAACGGATGGGTTCTTTACTTTCGAAGGGGGGGGGGGGGGGCGAAATGGTACTATAAGTATTCTCTGGTAATAAATAGACGGGAAATATGATCCAGAGTTTGAGCGTAGGTTTTAGATGTTAAAATACTTTACGAAGGAAAATACACTTCACTTCGACTTGGACACACAAAGAATAATAACGCATAAGGATAAAATCTGCGAGCATTCACTAGGTAACACGTGTAGAAATGACTATGTAACGTACGTACAATTTATGATCTGAAGGTTTGAACACAAATTATATTGACAGTATCTCGTACTTATAGAATCACTGTACGGATCAAAGTTATATCAATCTTAAACGTGTATGAAGTTAACAAGGTAGATCTTAGACACAGATCTATAAATAAGTTAAATAGAAAACTCGCATATTTTATATTACCTTCACAATAATACCCACAACTTATAAAACACAGAGACACTTAGGGTACGGGGTAGAGGGGGAAGTGATAGCCATGAACGAGAATCTGGACGACGTAGGACTCATAGTTCTTCTTCTGGCTGGACGTCAGGGGGAACTGCCTCTCTCACGGACACTTGAGAAGGTTGTGCCTGGCTCCTCTACATTCTCACCTTAGACTATACTACAGGGACTGTCATGTCCTATAGCTGAGTCTACAACACAATTTGCACCCACAACCAGCTTGACCAGTGGAAGGTAGTAATCGTATTTGCATACCTTCTCTCAATTTTAGTCAGACTATATTTGGGTTATATTTGGAACTCAATTTGGTCTGTTTCAATATAGTATGGACATGGGGATATTATTCTTTTCTTTATTATGAAGGCAATTCTTATTCTGAAAATATAATTATCCTAATAATACATACACAAGGAGATTCTCTATCTCGCAATATTACCCTCTTTATATAAAAGGGTTGCATGGCTGCATGATAAATGTTTTTCTGTTAATCAATATTTCTGTTTTTTTCTAGTTTGCAGGCCATGCTTTTGTCTCTTATCATTCTGTTTCTATTATCTTCCTGTGAGGTACTGTAGAGGTGATTCTCGGGTACCCATCGGTAGAGGTACTGCACTGGATCTTGATGTGGTATTTGCATAAATTATTCCTCACAGTATTGCAAATCTGGCTGGGGTTGAGTATTCGCCTTGGATGTTTGTCCTAGGCTCTGCCATTGGCTGGGCAGGTATCCTCGTGATTGGCCCAGGCTCAAACTCTTTTAGCGGGCAGACTGATCTATATTTGCAGGGATTAAAGCATGGATAGGTCTTGATGGCTGGGTAGACTGTTTCACTGTGGCAGGTATTAGAGCATGGGAAACTGGTAATGTTGTGGTCTCCCTCTCCCTCTCTTGATACAACTTCCTCCTTGTTTTCTTGGTCTCCTTCACTGCAGCTATTCTGGCTTTGGTAGGCTGTTCTTCTTCCCGCACTGTCAGTGTTTCTACCGGAATTGCTTTGCCCCTAGTTTGCAACCCTGTCATCTCAATATATATATTTTATTTGTTATGTGTATGGCGGAGACAAAAGGCAGATTACCTGTAGTGAGTGTCTCCCCCAAAGTTAAAAGTGACAGAGCCAAGTTCAAGGGATGTTGGAGTCAAAATACCTGGACACTTGAAGTTTAAAGCAGTCTAAGTCATAGGATGAAGGAAAGATTGATTGAGGGAGAGATTTCCAAAGTTCACTTGTTGAGTAGAAAAAATACTGAGAACGTTCGCCAGTTCTTGGGTTGGAGAGCTGGACAGAATAGGGGTGGGAATGTGTTTGAAAGGCGAGTGCCTCGCACTCGCCGCAAGAAAGCTCAGAACACTGATTGTTGTAATAACGATAGAAGTGTGAAAGAGATGCAACATTGTGGGAACTAGTAAGAGGAGGCAAGTTGATGAGGCGAAATGCTTTTGATTCTACTTGTTCAAGAAGTGCGGTATGGGTGGAGCCTCTCCACACATTCGAACAATACTCAATACAGGGGCGAGCTATAAGCAGGAAAATCATTGATTAACACCTCCCGAGCGGCTAGTTTTGTAACGCTTCTACCTCCCAAGCGGGCAGATTTACCCTAAACGAGCTTCATTCCATGCTCTTTTTCATGCATAAAGAAGAGCCAGAGCGTAATACAATTATGTATCTGTGAAAGGGCGATAATTGAGCTTTCCAATGACACCTGAACCATCCTTATACGACCACGAGTTCTCTTGCAACGATTTTGCAACACTAAGGGAAAAAACCCTAAAATACAGTAATTTCCTCAGTTTTTTCCCTGTATCGCGGGACCAGGGAGGTGGAGACATGTGGTGGTGGTGTCAGAGGCGGGACTATGTCCACGCTGAACGGTCAGAGCCCGCCCGCGCTCCTCCCACTGCTCGGACTCTCTCTCAGAGCCGATTATGTGCTCAACATCGCATGCTACTAAAGTCGGGACCCGCTCTATAGGCCTTGGTTCTCTAACCTACTAAAGTCAGATCCCGCCAAACAAGGGTTAAAGGCATCTAAAATAATGGGAATTATAAATAGAAGTTTCTTCTGGATCATTGATGGCATTAAAGCTTGGATTCAGGATCAAAATACATCTTATGCCAAGTTTCATTAGTTAGGATAACTCGAATGTTTCACAAAGAGAATCATGCAATTTACGAGCCTGTTTGAATACCCTGCAGAATCACAGGTTTGAAAGAACTGGGATCTAGGAGTCATACACAGGTTAGTAAAATTAAAAAACAAGGGCTTATACTGTAGCAAGGATCACTTATATACTTTAAAATATAATAACATTTTCGAACCATGCGCAAGGAATAATATTACTGTATGAACCATGAGAAAGGAGAAATTCGTCATAATGATTAATATGTAAGGATTCAGTAACAAATAGCTTGTGAACATGTGTAAGGTTAGAAAGGAGGAAATCCCCCCCCCCCCTTTACACACACACATACACCTTACTACCACCACTGGGAGAGCAGAATTACTGGCTCTTAAACCCTGAGTAATGTTACAACCTGTCTTGAAATTACAGTCACCCGTCCATTAACCCCACTTTCCCCTAAACAGGATCAAGAGCAGGAAGAGGTACAGATGGATGGGGAGGATAAGATAAGTTGAAGATATGGAGGATTAGAGTTAGAAGTAGATGGAGGAGAGGAGTAAGCGTGAGGGAAAGAGGAGGTAAAGAATCACACACGATATACCGTAGACTGAGAAGATGGAACAGAAGAAGAAGAAGTGTAAAGAGTGGAAGAAGTGGGCCCACGATGAGGGAGAGGTGAAAACAACGAGACAATAGACGATGAAAACAGGGAGGAGGAGGAACAGGACGAAGAAAGGAGGAGGAGGAGGATACGATGATATTAGGAAGACTAGGAGGATATTAGAAGGAGGTAGGGGAGAGGAGGGCAGGGAAGCATAGGCGAGAGAGGCTTATAAAGAGGACGAGGAAATTAACAAGGACGAGGTAAAATCAGAAGTGGCAGATGAAATAGAAAAAATAGTGTAGCAGGAGTTCAAAAAGATGAATATTAGCAAAGAGACAAAAGTAAAATCAGTAAGAGGAAAGCCCAATGGGATCTGCCTGGGTAAGGACGAACATGAATGGAGTAAAGAGAAGTAATGGAGAGGAAGGTAAAGGCAAGGTTACCGGTACATATTGTTACTTTCAAATAATGACTGCACTAGATAAAACAAAGAAGTTTCATATAAGAAAGAAAAAAAAGCCACGCACACACACATTAAATATATACTAAATGAAAACCAAACTAATATCCTAAGCTAGTTTATCAGACGTTGAATGAACTTAAATTACATAAACTACCATATTACGTATGCATTTGTTTAATGGTGTTCTTTGAATTGTATTTTCTTAAAATATATTATAATTTTGGTCATATTTTATTGTAAGATATTACCCTAAACCCCTTCTGTACCGGTGATGTCTTTGTAATTATATGTTTGCTATATTTAGACGATTGTGTGCATTTGAAGAAGGATCTGTGGTAGTAAAAGGGGTTAAATGAGGTTATTCTACTCGCTGAAGGCAGTGCATACAATCATCTAATAGTTGCCAGAATAAAAAAAAAAAATACGGCACCGATTATGAACGCGTTAAAGATAAAAAAAAAAAATCCGATGGCTTTGGTTAAATATTGAAAGTAATAAATTGATAAGGGATTTTAGTTTTCATAATTTCGATAGGTGTCAGTGTGTCTTCTAGCTGTAATTTAAAAGGCTCCCATTGCATATTATATGATAATTGAAGTCTGGGAACCTCCTTTTGGACACAGAGAGAGGCTGTCAACATACACAACCGATTGTGTTCTATGGCAGATGTTATTGGGAAAACATTTGTATTGCAGTTAGTATAAATATATTACTGTGGGCCTAGCAACACGCTTTGTAAACATATTTACTTCTCTAGTTCAAAAAGGCATTATCTATAAAATTAATAGAAAACAGTGCAATGAAAATACTCTGGCTCTTCGATTTGTGACATGTCAATTGTGAATGTGTCATTGTGGCTAATGTCTTAATTTTAACTTGCAAATATACATTAATGCACCGCACAATTTCCAAGCAATGAGGTGGTTGATGGAGAGAAATGAACATATATTAACATGTTTGTTATTGTCTTTACAATTGTGGATCATATAAATGTACTACACCTATATATTTCATGAACATTATATGTATGCTATCTGAATATTACCAGTATTCTACCACCCAAGATGTTTTGTTTAGCTATTAGGTCTACCAATATGATTCTCTGTCCTATTTTTCCTAACTTAACACGCTAAAAAAAATATTGCTACATGGTTAAATATAATATGACTTCCTTATAGCACAATTTGCATGGATTCCTTCCTTTACATATATTGTAAATGCATAATTTTGTTGTTGATGCCTTTTTTCTTTCTAATACAAAGTTTATACAGATTATTACCGTAAAAACATTATACAAACTCGGCATATACACTGACTGAAGGTATATAAACAAACACCTCTTGGCTGGATGTTGTAGGGGAAAGTTACTTCTCTGGCTATTATTCTGGATATTCCGTGTGTGAGTCTTCATGGTTCCCCTGATGAGCAACAGCAGCACAGGATTAACTCTTGGCTTTATTAACATTATATATAACCCAATACTTCATGATACCTTTGTTGTGTATAGTAATACAGGAATGAGTTATGGTGGTAGTAATAACAGTAGTGGTTGTAGTAATAGTAATGGTGTTAGTAGCAGTGGTAGTTATGTTGATGGTTGTAATATGCTGTTTCTGATATTACTGTGTTAATGATAGTTGTGCTGGTTGTGATGCTAGGGGTTGTGTTAATGAAGCTACTATAATTGCGTTGTCAAGAGATCTGCATTACCAGTTCTTTATTCAATATAAATAGTTTTAAAGTTGGGCGATTTGTTGTAAAAATGTGGTATCACTCGCATGAAGGGAGCACTGAGGTATTATTTGCTCATTTCGAACCAATTGTAGAGGGTAGCCATGGTGTTGTAGTCAGTGTTATCAGTTGACTGTTGTTAGAATAGTGCTGGACATTGTTATAATGAAGGTTTACTTATCTTTGATGTGTGTGTTATTGTACAATCACTTAAGGTGATTGACGGTGGTGGTGTGCTGTTATAATTTTAGAGTTGTTAAAGGGGGTGATGTAGGGGAGGTCAGAGTAAGTTTATCTCTAGGTGAAAATTGTTTTTTTTTTTCTAAACTCATTGGGTTAGTTTTGTTAGTGAGATAATGTAAGATGTAAAATAATTTTAGTATAATAATCCTGCATAAAGGCAAGTGTTATGTCTATTTGTTTTAAATTAATAAAATATTATCAACAGTTTTTAGCGTGAAGATATAATATTTTTGACCCCACCTTTACAAAAGTATGGGTGGCCTCGGCAATACAATAAAAATAATAGTGCAAGGATAATGGATTAATAAACATATGCGAATTTGATGGCATGAAGTTTATGAAGATTTGTTTATAATGGGAAGCAATTGTGTTATGGGAGACAAGCAGTGACGAGGATGAGGCAGGATATGAGAGACAGAGGGTGTAACCAGTAACACAGGGGTAGTTTGTGAGTGGAAAATGATGCTATAAAGGACGAACAAAATGGAGAGGAAGGTTCAAGAGAGAGAGAGAGAGAGAGATTATTGAATGATTGCAATAGGTGGTGATATGATATGAATACTTGCAATAGGTGGTGATATGATCGTTGAACATTTGTACACGTTAAGTTACGATAAATATGTGTTTGTAATTTTCGCAATTCATGTATATTTATACTATGTAAGGTACACGAAAGAATGTGAAAACAAGAATTTAGGGCTTCATTAAATTACAGAATATAGGCTAATCAACAGGGATGTTTTATTATATTCAATATTCATAACAGGCTTGGCCAAAATCTACTATATAAAGGGCACTTTCTGTATGTTTGTTCACGAACTACTCACTCAGGTTTCAAGATGGAGAGCCCATACTTGGCATGCATACTAAGGGGGGGCCGGAACAGGTTTTAAGCTGGGGGGTGTGGGGGGACCCCCCACTCCGTCAGTTTTTGAGATAGAGAGCTTATACTTGGCATGCATACCCCCCCCCCCCCCCCCATCCCCCCTCCCCAGATAGACAACCCATACATTGATTTTTACCCGGTAACCACCGGGTACCTCAGCTAGTAATTAATATGTGCGATGGATTGTTTACCATTAAGATACATTTTAACAGCTAGATTTCAAATATCTGCAAGATTGTGTGACACTTTAGTAAGTAAACATATAATAGCCAATGGACTGTAATCGGCTACAATATTATATGTTAATTTATACGACTAGTTTGAAAATTGCTGCAGTTAACATCATCTCATTTTTAATGGAACAGTAACTTGCATGCACAGAAAATATTATATTTGCAATTAGATCGCAATGAATAATACTGTTTTTCATAGGAGTATGAAAAGCAAACAGTCAAACAGTCAACAGGATAATTAACACTAACTTATTTTGTCATAAGTAGCTTTGCATATATAATATGTATTAATATTTCATTGTTACCACTAATGAAACACGTTTCACCGACCTACGCTAGAGAACAATTGAAAGAAAAACGGTATTTGCTCATGTGTACAAATATTTCACTTATATATAATTCTAAAAAGGCAATGACAAGCTAAACATTTAGTGTATCTTTTTGAATATATTGACAATTTCTGGGATTGGGTATACCATGGCATGTAATTTGTGTCAGGTTGTAATGTATTATGATCCTATCGTATTCGTATCCCTAAAACCGCAGCATAGTATGTTGTTCTGGAACAGGAACTACCAGTTTCCCATTTAGCAGAAATATATATTATGATGGCCGTAGGAAATTAACAAGAGGCGCAAAATATCTACTATGCCTTAACCTTAACCCCTGTCAAACGAGGATGTTTGTAACTTCTACTACCTGGCAGGCGGGCATATTTACTCTAAACGAGCTTCATTCCATGCGCTTTTTCATGCATAAACAAGAGCCAGAGCGTAATACAATTATGTATCCGTGAAAGGGCGATGATATAGCTTTCCAATGACATCTGAATCGGCCTTGTACGAGCACGGGTTCTCTTGCAACTATCACGCAACAAGAGGGCAAAAACCCTAAAATACGGTAATTTCCCTAGTTTTTTCTTGGTCTCGCGAGGCCGGGGGTGTGGAATGGTGCAGAGATTACGTCAGTTGCGGCACTCGGTCCGTGCCAAGCGGTCAGAGCACGCCTATCGTCCTCCCAACACGTGGACTCTCTCTCAGAGCCAATAATGTGTTCAACATCCCTTCCGACATATGTCTGGCCCCGCAGGGGTGGCCATGGTTCTCTAGCCTGTCATATGTCGGGCCCCACGGCTTGAGTGTTAATATTTGTTATTATTTTGTAATTTAAAATTATTGTATCTGTATTCAGGTACATTCTTTACCAACCTAGGCAGCCATATATTTTAAAAGGAGGCTGCCGCTCCCAGAAGCCTGATATAGAAGGGCCAGGTTGACCAGGGCTGATGTGAAAAAATATCCGGAGTGACCAGCTCCCGATTGAGTTCCCCAAATGCCGAACTGTTGAAAAGCTGCCCCGATTACTGTAATGGTAAAGGATCTCTGGAACGGAATGGGAGTAGCCGGATATTTGATAGGAGTTTCTCAATCCAAGTTTCAATGTTAAGCATTCATATCTTTCTCTCTCTCTCTCTCTCTCTTTCTCTCTGAATCATTAATTTAAAGAATATATGTCCATGGATAAGCTGCCAGTCGGAAGGCATCGCCGATCAGGATTAATGCTGGTATCGGAAGGGATTGCTCTCTAGGAGGAGCTATAAGCAACGGGAGGTAGTGAGACGAATACACGCACAGCCAACGAAAAGACACATAAATAAAGACAAATTAATAATCTATATTTTGTAATAATTTCACCACAACACCAAACACCTCCAACGAAATTAATGAAAGCATGTATGTGATCCACCGGGATTCGAACCTGGGTTATCACACATAGATGTTTTAAACACTAACCATTACACCACTAATATTAACCCTTAACCATCGGCGCACGACATATGTCGAGTTAAATAAATTTGGACTATGTGGCGGTGCACCACATATGTCGAGTGACATTTTCAGCACGTAATGTTGCTGAGAGAGAGAGAGCTGAGCGGTGGGGTGGGACGAGTGTAGTAACCTTATGACCGCTCCCCACGACCACCGTGGATGTACTGAACTGTATACCAGCTTCCTCCTCCCTCTCTCACTCGCTACACAGGGAATTATGTACGGAAATTACCTTATTTTAGGTTTTTTGCACTCGTGTTGCACGATCGTTGCAAGAGAACCAGTGGTCGTACAAGGATGGTTCGGGTGTCATTGGAAAGCTCTGTTTACGCCCGTTCAGGGATAGATACTTGTTTTACGCTCTGGGTCTTGTTTATGCATGAAAATGAGCACGGAAACAACCCTATTTAGGGTAAAAAAAAAACGCTGGGCGGCACAGTGTAAAAAAACCCTACCACCCGCTCTTTGTGTGTTAAGCATAACAATAGAAGTAATAATATAATAATATTACAAGTACTGCTACTACTACCACTACTACTATACTAATACTATGATGCTAATAATACTAATAGTAATACTTAGAAGAAACACAAAACAGAACAAGAAACGAAGAAAAGAAAAACTAATACAACAAC
The DNA here is from genome assembly GCA_037953745.1 of Lithodes maja. NCBI lineage: Eukaryota > Metazoa > Arthropoda > Malacostraca > Decapoda > Lithodidae > Lithodes > Lithodes maja. Next base: position 10,536 of record JBAKBP010011858.1, read on the forward strand.
AGCGGTAACAACTAACACCCGTCCATCCTTGATGATTATGCATCCTTGATTTGGAAATGTCACAAGTGTAGAGGAATTAATTACAAGGTTAAATAACAATCATAAACAAAGGCCAAATCGTGGCTTGGGTAAGAAAGGTCAAGAGTTGAAAGAAGACTGGAATAACAAGAATTATGAGACACCAGTAGTCGTGGGTCTAGACTCTAATGTGTCACGAACTCTCATGAATCATGAGTCAGGAAATGATATATATGTTATGCCGGGTTGTAATCCAACTCCCTTCGTTATACTATTCTATGTCAATCCGGGGTTTCGGATATTTAGAATTGGAATATGCTCAACAGGAACACATCTAGCTTAATTAATATGAATAATTGTTTACTCAATCGGTCTATCAACAACACAATAAACACACAGTATAGATTACACTCATATTTATTGTTATAACATAGATACATGTATGGGGTATCAAAATCTCTACTATATAAAGTAGGGTTCTAATATATAATGTGACTTGTGGAGTAAGGAAATCAGATTCACAGTACATATAGTGACTGAACTGGAATATTATAATAAATATGATTTAAAATAGATTGGAATAAATTAACCAACTACTGAAGAAACGCGGAACGGAGTAGCGCTGTATTATAGCTTAAAATGAGCTATAATGAATAGAAATACAAAACAAAGTTGTACTTATGAAATACCCAAATATGATGGCATAAAAGGAGGTTTGAATAAATTAACAAATTCCCGAAAGAACGCAGAACTTAGTAGCGCTGTATTATAACTTAAACAATGTTTATAATGAATACATTACCGAATGAAGCAGTAATATAATAAATAGCCAAAATGTAGGCTTAAATGGATAAAGGAATGTAAACTCTGAATTCCTAGATCTGTGGTGAAAGAATTACATGGCCCGAGCAACGTATATGATTAGATTATTCACAAGAACTAATAGAAATTAGATATCTCGGATATAGATTAATTCTAACTCAACGGATGGGTTCTTTACTTTCGAAGGGGAGGGGGGGGGGGCAAATGGTACTATAAGTATTCTCTGGTAATAAATAGACGGGAAATATGATCCAGAGTTTGAGCGTAGGTTTTAGATGATAAAATACTTTAAGAAGGAAAATACACTTCACTTCGACTTGGACACACAAAGAATAATAACGCATAAGGATAAAATCTGCGAGCATTCACTAGGTAACACGTGTAGAAATGACTATGTAACGTACATACAATTTATGATCTGAAGGTTTGAACACAAATTATATTGACAGTATCTCGTACTTATAGAATCACTGTACGGATCAAAGTTATATCAATCTTAAACGTGTATGAAGTTAACAAGGTAGATCTTAGACACAGATCTATAAATAAGTTAAATAGAAAACTCGCATATTTTATATTACCTTCACAATAATACCCACAACTTATAAAACACAGAGACACTTAGGGTACGGGGTAGAGGGGGAAGTGATAGCCATGAACGAGAATCTGGACGACGTAGGACTCGTAGTTCTTCTTCTGGCTGGACGTCAGGGGGAACTGCCTCTCTCACGGACACTTGAGAAGGTTGTGCCTGGCTCCTCTACATTCTCACCTTAGACTATACTACAGGGACTGTCATGTCCTATAGCTTAGTCTACAACACAATTTCCACCCACAACCAGCTTGACCAGTGGAAGGTAGTAATCGTATTTGCATACCTTCTCTCAATTTTAGTCAGACTATATTTGGGTTATATTTGGAACTCAATTTGGTCTGTTTCAATATAGTATGGACATGGGGATATTATTCTTTTCTTTATTATGAAGGCAATTCTTATTCTAAAAATATAATTATCCTAATAATACATACACAAGGAGATTCTCTATCTCGCAATATTACCCTCTTTATATAAAAGGGTTGCATGGCTGCATGATAAAGGTTTTTCTGTTAATCAATATTTCTGTTTTGTTCTAGTTTGCAGGCCATGCTTTTGTCTCTTATCATTCTGTTTCTATTATCTTCCCGTGAGGTACTGTAGAGGTGATTCTCGGGTACCCATCGGTAGAGGTACTGCACTGGATCTTGATGTGGTATTTGCATAAATTATTCCTCACAGTATTGCAAATCTGGCTGGGGTTGAGTATTCGCCTTGGATGTTTGTCCTAGGCTCTGCCATTGGCTGGGCAGGTATCCTCGTGATTGGCCCAGGCTCAAACTCTTTTAGCGGGCAGACTGATCTATATTTGCAGGGATTAAAGCATGGATAGGTCTTGATGGCTGGGTAGACTGTTTCACTGTGGCAGGTATTAGAGCATGGGAAACTGGTAATGTTGTGGTCTCCCTCTCCCTCTCTTGATACAACTTCCTCCTTGTTTTCTTGGTCTCCTTCACTGCAGCTATTCTGGCTTTGGTAGGCTGTTCTTCTTCCCGCACTGTCAGTGTTTCTACCGGAATTGCTTTGCCCCTAGTTTGCAACCCTGTCATCTCAATATATATATTTTATTTGTTATGTGTATGGCGGAGACAAAAGGCAGATTACCTGTAGTGAGTGTCTCCCCCAAAGTTAAAAGTGACAGAGCCAAATTCAAGGGATGTTGGAGTCAAAATACCTGGACACTTGAAGTTTAAAGCAGTCTAAGTCATAGGATGAAGGAAAGATTGATTGAGGGAGAGATTTCCAAAGTTCACTTGTTGAGTAGAAAAAATACTGAGAACGTTTGCCAGTTCTTGGGTTGGAGAGCTGGACAGAATAGGGGTGGGAATGTGTTTGAAAGGTGAGTGCCTCGCACTCGTCGCAAGAAAGCTCAGAACACTGATTGTTGTAATAACGATAGAAGAGTGAAGGAGATGCAACATTGTGGGAACTAGTAAGAGGAGGCAAGTTGATGAGGCGAAATGCTTTTGATTCTACTTGTTCAAGAAGTGCGGTATGGGTGGAGCCTCTCCACACATTCGAACAATACTCAATACAGGGGCGAGCTATAAGCAGGAAAATCATTGATTAACACCTCCCGAGCGGCTAGTTTTGTAACGCTACTACCTCCCAAGCGGGCAGATTTACCCTAAACGAGCTTCATTCCATGCTCTTTTTCATGCATAAAGAAGATCCAGAGCGTAATACAATTATGTATCCGTGAAAGGGCGATAATTGAGCTTTCCAATGACACCTGAACCATCCTTATAGGACCACGAGTTCTCTTGCAACGATTTTGCAACACAAAGGGAAAAAACCGTAAAATACAGTAATTTCCTCAGTTTTTTCCCTGTATCGCGGGACCAGGGAAGTGGAGACATGTGGTGGTGGTGTCAGAGGCGGGACTATGTCCACGCTGAACGGTCAGAGCCCGCCCGCGCTCCTCCCACCACTCGGACTCTCTCTCAGAGCCGATTATGTGCTCAACATCGCATGCTACTAAAGTCGGGACCCGCTCTATAGGCCTTGGTTCTCTAACCTACTAAAGTCGGATCCCGCCAAACAAGGGTTAAAGGCATCTAAAATAATGGGAATTATAAATAGAAGTTTTTTCTGGATCATTGATGGCATTAAAGCTTGGATTCAGGATCAAAATACATCTTATGCCAAGTTTCATTAGTTAGGATAACTCGAATGTTTCACAAAGAGAATCATGCAATTTACGAGCCTGTTTGAATACCCTGCAGAATCACAGGTTTGAAAGAACTGGGATCTAGGAGTCATACACAGGTTAGTAAAATTAAAAAACAAGGGCTTATACTGTAGCAAGGATCACTTATATACTTTAAAATATAATAACATTTTCGAACCATGCGCAAGGAATAATATTACTGTATGAACCATGAGAAAGGAGAAATTCGTCATAATGATTAATATGTAAGGATTCAGTAACAAATAGCTTGTGAACATGTGTAAGGTTAGAAAGGAGGAAATCCCCCCCCCCCCCCCCCACACACCCTTTACACACACACATACACCTTACTACCACCACTGGGAGAGCAGAATTACTGGCTCTTAAACCCTGAGTAATGTTACAACCTGTCTTGAAATTACAGTCACCCGTCCATTAACCCCACTTTCCCCTAAACAGGATCAAGAGCAGGAAGAGGTACAGATGGATGGGGAGGATAAGATAAGTTGAAGATATGGAGGATTAGAGTTAGAAGTAGATGGAGGAGAGGAGTAAGCGTGAGGGAAAGAGGAGGTAAAGAATCACACACGATATACAGTAGACTGAGAAGATGGAACAGAAGAAGAAGAAGTGTAAAGAGTGGAAGAAGTGGGCCCACGATGAGGGAGAGGTGAAAACAACGAGACAATAGACGATGAAAACAGGGAGGAGGAGGAACAGGACGAAGAAAGGAGGAGGAGGAGGAGGAGGATACGATGATATTAGGAAGACTAGGAGGATATTAGAAGGAGGTAGGGGAGAGGAGGGCAGGGAAGCATAGGCGAGAGAGGCTTATAAAGAGGACGAGGAAATTAACAAGGACGAGGTAAAATCAGAAGTGGCAGATGAAATAGAAAAATAGTGTAGCAGGAGTTCAAAAAGAAGAATATTAGCGAAGAGACAAAAGTAAAATCAGTAAGAGCAAAGCCCAATGGGATCTGCCTGGGTAAGAACGAACATGAATGGAGTAAAGAGAAGTAATGGAGAGGAAGGTAAAGGCAAGGTTACCGGTACATATTGTTACTTTCAAATAATGACTGCACTAGATAAAACAAAGAAGTTTCATATAAGAAAGAAAAAAAAGCCACGCACACACACATTAAATATACACTAAATGAAAACCAAACTAATATCCTAAACTAGTTTATCAGACGTTGAATGAACTTAAATTACATAAACTACCATATTACGTATGCATTTGTTTAATGGTGTTCTTTGAATTGTATTTTCTTAAAATATATTATAATTCTGGTCATATTTTATTGTAAGATAAAACCCCTAAACCCCTTCTGTACCGGTGATGTCTTTGTAATTATATGTTTGCTATATTTAGACGATTGTGTGCATTTGAAGAAGGATCTGTGGTAGTAAAAGGGGTTAAATGAGGTTGTTCTACTCGCTGAAGGCAGTGCATACAATCATCTAATAGTTGCCAGAATAAAAAAAAAATACGGCACGGATTATGAACGCGTTAAAGATAAATCAATGGTTGTTTTGTCTTGGCATTGATGCATGGTAATACAAATCTTGCAATGTTTACCTGATTTTAATAAATATGTAGCCTACATATTTCTGAACACATCATTATATGTTCTTAATCTTTGAAATTAACTTCCTTAACACACAGGACCCCAGGGACGCACGTGATGCGTCGGCAATGTATGTAACACTAAACCACAGAGCCGCACCACCTGCTTCAGCCATTTCGACCGTATTTACTCTTGTCCTATGGAAGCTAGGGGCTTGAGGATGGCATGGGACATACTTTATGATGTTGCTGAACAGTGGCAGTACTTGGCAACCCCCATGTCCAACCGCAACCACGCGGGTGGGTATGGGCGGATGGGGAAAGCCAGTTTACCCACTTATCTCACCGCCACTTTCGAGCTTATTTACTCGTCCTATGGTAGCTAGAGGGTTCAAATTTGTATGGGATATACTTTATGATGTTGCCCAGCAGTGGCAATACTTGGCAACACCCAAGTCCAGCCGCGGTGGGGAGTGGTGAGAGGGAGGGAGGAAACCAGTTTTCCTGTTTAGTTCACGAGTGTCGGACCTACCTCGTCGACCTCGCGATGTTAGAACAAAGGGAATAGAGTGTGTATCGCTCCCCTACTGCTCCCCATGACATAGTTGACTCCCCACCAAGTGGGGAATAGGATGACCCCGACCCCATGGCATTCCTCAAAAATTCCGCCATAGTGGGGCAGATATGTGAACACATGTGTGGGAATTGTGCGCTTCTTGATAGAAGTGTCAAAACTGGCACACACAATAATAAACGCAGTATAATCAAAATTAGCTATAGGGCCATCACAGGTTTAGCCAATGTTGGGTTTGGCAGCACCTTTTCAATTAATCTCCATTAGAGTACTGCAACACAGATATTTACCCGAAACTGTATACTGTGGTAGAGATGTCAAACTAGTCTCAAATGACTCGTTTGTACAAGGGAAACAATAAATGTTCAGGCAATGTTTATAGAATGTTGACCAATTGATTTGTACTATTCCCTGTAGTTAAAAAAATGTGTTGCAATTGGCAACAATTCTTACCTATTTGTAGCATGATGATATACTACAGGGACCAGTACAAGTCAAACGGTCAACATTAGCAAAACATTATCTGAATATAGGCTGTTTCCCTTGCTCAGACGAGTCATTTGAGACTAGTTTGACATCTCTACCACAGTATACAGTTTGGGGTAAATGTCTGTGTTTCAGTACTCTAATGGAGATTAATTGGAAAGGAGCTGCCAAAGCCAACATAGGCTAAACCTGTGATGGCCTTATAGCTAATTCTGATTATACTGTGTTATTATGTGTGTGCCAATGTTGACACTTCTATCAAGAAACGCACAATTCTTCCACCTATCTGCTTCACTACCAGGCCATCATAGGGGTCAGAAGAGACGAGCTTATGATGAGTGTTTCATGTTGCTATGTACGTGGTCTTCCCCCACGCCTGCCTTCACCAAAACCTCCGACACTCTCCGCACTAAAAATACAATGTCAAAACCCATATTTCTAAGTCAAAAGTGCCTAAAATAATGTGTAAAACTCACACATTAACTATAAAACATACGATAAAGTATAAAATCAACAAACAGAGTACGTGAGAGAGGCATAATAAAAGTGAAAGTGTGAGGGGGAGTCGGGTGTCAGTCAGCTGGCCTTGTGTGTACGTGCATGCATCCAGGGCCAAGATGGCCACCAGTCGTCATGGTAACCAGGATGCGCGCGGGGCTTGCCTCTTGTCGGCACTTATAAAACTTGAATCTATGCACTTATCACACTGTAACTTCACTTACAAGGACATTATGTGATGTATGTTGCTAATATATGAACTATGAAGGCGCACATGATGCTCGGGTGGTGTAATTAACCATCACTCGAAAACTGGACGCATCGCACATCTACCATGCTGCCTGCTCCTCTAGGGTGCTCAGCTATGGGGTGCGGCGTGGGATGTTTGAAGAGTCACCCGGCACCAGCTGATGGTTTAGGCCCCCTTCCCCCTCCCTTAGGACCCCCAAATGACCGAGATGAGTGTTTTTTTTTTTTTTTTTCTTATTCCACAGGATCCCAGCGCCGCAGCGTATGAGTCGGCGATGTATGTAACGCTAAACCCAGCGACGCATTGGGTGCGTCGCGGTTAATTACTCCTGTCCTATGGAACCTAGAGAGCTCAGATTTGTATGGGAACTGCAAAAGTATCCCACACAACAATGCCAATGATTGAAAACCCTCAAAGTCCAACCGCGTGTGCGTGTGCTTGAGCGTGCAAAAACATGTTTTTGCAAGTTTTTGCCTACCCATTTCCCCATGCTAATCCGACTTTCGGGCGCCCCTTAGGACCCCTTAACCCTCTCACGTTCTTGATGCAATTTTGAGCCTATTAGAGATACTTTAAAGCCTTTGTTACCATCGGGGGAATTTAGAAACCTTTAGTTTAGTTACTTCAACCTCTGCAGTTGTCTTTGAGTTAGCTGTGGGCAGAAAACTAATTTTGGAGATGTAATTATAAGAGAGAGAGAACTCTATTTATTATTGCTAATCTGGCAACCTCTGCGTCATAAAAACGTGAAAGGGTTAATGACCTAGGGGTTCGTTTTTTTATTTGTTTTCCTTCATTTCTAACCCATTCCAGGTGTTTTCTGAAAAACAATTTTTTTTGACAACCTGCTGGGCCTGGAGTGTACATTTATATTATATTGCCTGGGGCTCAGTCAGTTAATTTCCCAACTATTTAAGCTGTTTTAGGAAAGAAACAAAAAACTAAAATCCACTGGTGCTACTGTGTATTTTTATTATTAATTAGCTGGTGCTCAGTGGGTTAAGATGCTTCCCAATTTACAGACGACACCATTAAGCTCCTTCATGTTATTAAAACCGTTTCCAATTGTATTTACATATCTGTGTGAATAGTGCCTTGAGTACTGTACTGTGGCAAAGTCTCCATTTATCGTAGACCGAGTCAGAGGCCACAATATACGGTATATACAAAGGAGTACACAGGAAGTGCAGCAACATCAGTTCTAGTGTGACCCCTCTAGACTGCTTGTCCTCCAAAACACTGAGGATGAAGTGTCCAAACAGTGGTATAGAGTGGGTAAGGGAACTACTGCCCTGGAACTAATGTCCGTGGCAGGATTAGGTAGTTAGTAGGAGACAGATGGGTTAGTAACATAACACAGTTATAAGTGATCTTTCGTATACCTGGGAAAAAGAGAGTAACGTCTTAGTATTATATATACGCAATAATCCTTGATGAATTTGAGGGGAGAATAAAATAAAGTTATCCATTTACAAACGCAGTCAGTCGCTGGTTTGATGCAAGATACTTCTCTAAAACGGTGCTGCAGTCTATAACATCTTGGGGAAGCCCATTCCACAAGTTGACAACTCGATTGAAGAAGAAATTCTTAGATTTGTGTGAGTTGAAAGATTTACAAATAATTTAGCAACCATTTCCCTGTGTGTAATTAGATTGGTCGATAGTGAAGTACTTACTACAGTTCATATTGTCGATGCCTTTGATGATTTTGAACACTCGAATTAAGTCGCCTCTTAATCTGCGCTTGGTTAACCCGGGAGCTGCGGGGAGACTCTTAAGAGTTCCCCCGGCGGACTGCGGGAAGACTCTTGAGAGTAAGTAAAATAAAAAATCAACTTTTGACATCGAAAAAAAAAAAAAAAAAAAAAAAAAAAAATTTTTTTTTTTTTTTTTTTGGCCCCTGGGCCATGAAAAATCTCAGTCCTCTACCTCCCCCTCCTTCCCCACTTTCCTCCTCTCCTTCAGTTATCACCTATTTTCCCTATTATTCCCTTATTCTGAGGTATATTTTCGTGCTAACATTAGCGAGTTGCAAGCAGGGTGTTGTCATCACTGATGGCAAGCGAGTGCAAGAGAGAGAGAGAGAGTATCGATCGACTGTGTCTCAGTGGCCTTGGGGGAAATTGGCGGGAAAGCAGTTTGCCTCACCCATACATTATACAACTCGCGGGCTATATCTCCGATTTTGACCATCCAAACACTGTTTTCACTCGTCTTATTGTTGTTTCAGGTTAATACCTTTATAATCAACCCATAATAGGCGCATATGGATAATTATTAATGCTATTAATGGTACAATGAATATTTTAGTGACGGAAACACCTCAAATACGTCAGCACAGGGGGACGTTTTCAATTACCCCCATGCGCACTTGTTAGGTTAAAGGAAATAGATTTAATTCTGTAAGGCGCTCCTCGTATGGTTTGTTCTTTAGGCTAGGCATTATTTTGGTAACTCTAAGTTGAACTCGTTCTAGCTTGTCTATATCTTTTTGGTAATAAGGGCACCAGGATTGAACGCAGTATTCCAGAAGAGGGCGGACTAAGGAATTGCAAAGAGTAAGGATTACTTCTATGGATTTATGCTCCACCTATAAAGCCAATTATTTTGTTTGCCTTAACATCTTTTGAACATTGTTAACTCGGTTTTAGGTTACTCGATATTGTTACTCCCAGATCGATTTCTCTGTCTACACTCTTAAGCTGAGTGCCATTCATCAAATAGTTTGCTTTCTCATTTCGGTATCCGATATGTAGTACTTTACATTTATCCTCATTGAAACTCATTTTTCAAATTTTGGCCGTCATGACAACTTATCTAGATTGTGTGCATATCGCCAACTTGTTCTTTTGAGAGTACGCTATTTGCAATTTTTGTATCGTCAGCAAACTTTGAGATTGTACAAGTGAGACCCTCATCTATGTCGTTGATGTAAATTAGAAAGAGAATGGGTCCTATTACCAATCCCTGGGGTACCCCGCTAATTACATTGGTCCATTTAGATGCCTTACCGTTTATGACTACTCATTGCTTTCTGTTGCTGAGCCAATTTTCTATCCTTTTCAATACACTTTCTTGTGTTCCATGCGCTTTTAGTTTTAGTAGTAAACGTTTGTAAGGAACTTTGTCAATGGCCTTTTGAAAATGAAGGTATATAATGTCTACAGCTTTACTCTCGTCATAGAGGTTGAGGATATCGTAGAAGAAATTCAAGAGGTTTGTTATGCAGGAAAGTTTGTTAAGCAGGAACGGTTGTTACGAAAGCCATGTTGAGTATCTTTAATATGTTATTTTCCTCTAAGTGATTTACGAGTTTGTCTCTTATGAGTGTTTCTAGCATTTTATATACAACTGAGGTTAAGCTACTTGGACGATAGTTACTGGGTAGGGATTTGTTGCCTTTTTTTAATATTAATATTATTTAAGGAGGAGATACGGGCGCTATATAAGTAACCAGAAGATTATTATTATTATTACTTACGTTGGCTAGCTTCCACTGATCAGGCATAGTTCCAGACTGCAAGGATGTATTGAATAGCCATGTCAGTGGTTTAGTGAGCTCATCCTTAGCTTCCTTTAGAACTCTTTGTGAGATTGTGCTAGGTCCAGGCGTTTTATTTACCTTGAGTTTATCTAAACATTTCAATACTTCTCTCTCTGTAATGATGATATTGCTTAGAACATCAGAATTATCAATTTGAATTGGCGATGTTGTAGGGATATCACTGAGGTCTTCTGTTGTAAAAACGGATGCAAAGAAGGTATTGAGGGCATTACTCATTTGTACTTCGTCTTTGGTGTATTCTCCATTTTCATCGACCAACGGTCCAACAGTTGAAGTAACTACTTTTTTCTTTCTGATATAACTATAGAATTCTTTTTGGTTTGTTTTACTTTGATTCGCAACATGTAACTCGAGGGTCTTTTTACTTTGCTTAATTAACTTTTTGGCTTTGCGTCGTAGTTCTACAAATTTCACCTGTTCTTTGTCATTTTGTGAGGATTTTAACTCCCCCAGACATATATGATGCGATCGCGTCATATGGACTAGTGAACCAAAAACTCATATGACGCAATCGCGTCATATGGACTTATCTCTATACCTCTCCAATAAGTTTATGACGCGATTGTGCGTCATATGAGCTCAGTAAGTCCGATAAGTTACCATACGATAAAACCGTTGGTGGCAACCTCAGCCTCCTCCGATAATTCTAATGGCCACAGTGTTGTTGTGAGTGTAGTGCGAGGCAGTGGCAATGATCCTGGGGCTCCCGCTTCCTCGGACTTATTGAACATAATAATATGTCGGAGGGAGTTAATATATCATTAGCAATCTTTTTAGCAAGCAAACAGTTTGAAGCCTCTTTATTCCACCATTTGGGCTTATCATTATAGCCTGTATGCCGTATTTTCGATGGTATGCAGTCCTGCACTGCTTTTAGGTAAGCAGTTGTAAATAACTCCCAAGATGTATTTATGTCGTTATTGTTATTTAGAAAGCTCCAGTCAGTTTCTTTAAATATAGCTCTAAGTTTACGGAAGTTTGCTTTCTTGAAATTAGGGACTTTCTCGATGCTGCTATTTGGTTCATTATTAATAAACTTTAAACTGAAAGTTATCGTACGATGGTCGCTGTTACTGAATTCATCACCAACATTCAAATTCTCTATTAGTTCTTCTTTTGTTGCAAGTACAAGGTCAAGAATGTTATTACCACGGGTCGGCAATCGAACAAATTGATAGAGCGAACTCTCTTGCAAGTTCGCATACAAGTCATGTCCGGAGTGTGAAGTAAGTGTATCACCCCATATGGTCACAGGTAAATTAAAGTCGCCAAAAATTACAGTATCTTGTGAGTTAGTTACATCTGCAATTTGTTCGTAAATTTCTCGGTCAGTTTGCACTGATTGAGCTGGAGGTCTGTATATTAATGCAAGTATTATTTTTGTATCTTTATTATTCTTTATTATCACAAAGGATGTGTCGACGTTCACAATTTGAAGTTTTGACAAAAGGGTTGGGTTAAGACTCTCTTTGATATAAAGTAAAATGCCACCTCCATTTTTATTTATTCAGCTTTTCTCAAACATTACATAACTGGGAAGTGAATACTCTGCTAAACAGTCTTTGTCTTCTGTATTGAGCCAAGATTCTGTTATACCAATTACGTCATAATTTTCTGTAAACACTAGTTCCTCTAAATCTGAAAATTAATGCATATGCTGCGAGCATTAGCATAGAAAACCTTTAAAGTTGTGGTTATAGAATCACGGAATGATCTTTAATCAAATTTTTGGTTCTGGTTGGATTTACATTAACGTTCATGACTGTCCTCGGTCCTCATCCCTGGCGGTCCTCGGTTGACTCTGTTTCTTTTCCAAAAATCCTTTACTGCGTCGTTTAGCAAGCGGCCAAACCTTGCTGCTCCCAACTGGTTCAGATGTACTCTGTCCTTCGAAAACAGATGATCTTCGTGGTAGAATGTATCCCAGTTAATGACAAATCCGATGTCCTCCTCCTTACACAGGTTAGCAAGCCGACGATTAATGCTGGTGGTTTTATTGAAGAACTGGTTCTCTACTCCGATCCTTGGGACAATTCCTGATATTAAGATTCTGCAAGACTTTTCCTTATAAGACTTTATCATCTTCCGGTACATGAGCATAAGGTCTTCTGATCGGGTCTACTGCACGTCATTGGATCCAACGTGGATGACGTATGCTGTGGTTGGCGGGGCTAGTCTGGACACTTCGTTGATTGCAGCAACAACGTCGTCCACACCACCACCCAAGATACAGAAGCGCTTCCTGGTCCCAGGTGCCCTGGCGCAGAACTCTGTGAGCAGGCCACGAACCATCGAGTCTCCAACCAGCCAAATTTCTTCCATTTCCTCTTTGTCGTCTGATTCCTTTAAATCTTAAAACGGTTGTGGCACTCGGTGATGGGAATGATCTTCCTCGAAGGGGGTCGAATGTTGTTCCTCACGACATGGAAGCTGTCCTGAGGGAAGGCCAAGTTGCTAGTTGATTCCTCCTGAGCCGAGTTTTTTTTTTTTTTTTTTCCGCTACCGGTGGTTCCACTTGGGTAGGTGCTGCAGGCGTTGGGCTGTTGGAAGTTGGTGTCGAAGTGCTGATTTTGGCAGTTGTTGACACTCCTACGTTGAGAGTTATGACTTCCGGGAGAGATACAACATTCATGGTGAGGGTGTTGATCTTGTTGTGAGCTTCCTCCACTATCAGGGTGTTACCAGGTCTTATCTTTACAAGTACTTTGGTTAAGACTTGAGTTGTATTTCTATTCACACTGTAAAATTGGTTTGGCTAGTTGAAGTTTGTTAAAGTTACTTGGCTATATTTTGATTAATGATAGGCAAAGGTCAGAGTAGGTTGATTAGGGGAGTTTGGTGAGGTAAGGTGAACTGAAGTTAGAATAAGCTCGATTCGGGTTTGATAAGATTATGTTCTATTTGAGTTACGTGTATGGAATCCCAAGTTCATTTAGAGTAGGCTAAGTTATATATTATAGAATAAGAAGAAGTCTAGATTATACTAGGTTTGATTAGAAACCTTCCACCAACTCTGAACGCTGAATGCAATAGAGCGTCAACATCCTAGATGACAAACAGTGTAATTTGAAATGAATCACTTTATCTTGACATCTTTATATGTTACTAGTCAACCTTAAAGGAATATGCACATGTACATTTATGAATACTATATCAAACATATCCCACTGAAATTTAAACAACATATGAAGGGGAGCTTTGACTCCGGATGTACCTGTAGTTGAAATGAATGATGAACGAAACACACAGTTGTAACTCAGATATAACACACCTTTGATTACCGCAAGCTGCACTTGAGCCGTTGAAGTGTAAAGGTCGACCATTGTCGGTGGGTGCGGTGGGTGCTGAGCTGGAATGTGGCGGGAAAAGACGAAGAAAAAGTGAAGGCCGAGGGTGAACCATGGCCAAATTAAGGGAGCAATGAGAGAGGAGAAAGGAGAAGAGGGATTATGAAGGGGGCAGAGTGAAGAGAGGTAGGAGGAGGAGGAAGGAGAACTAGAAACCCTTTATGAAGGATGTTCATGAGAGGGAGTGTCAGGAGAGGAACGGGGCAGCTTGGCTCAGGCGGACGAGGGTGAGAATGAAAAGAACTTCATTGGAAGAAAAAATATGAGGGTGAAAGGAGACGTTCAAACGGAGCATATATAAGGATGAAAGGCGAGGCTTACTAGGAAGAGACTGGGACCCAAATTAAATATACGAGGGAGATAAGGTGTAAGCTTTATAGGAAGAAATACGAGACTGAAATGCGACTCTTTAAAATAAGATATACTGTATATGGGAGAGAGAGGAGGCTTGAAAAATACATTTAAGAATGGCATTATTATTATTATTATTATTATTGATATATATATATTGATTTACTTATTTAGAGTATGCAATTAGTCAAAATAAGATGAATAATTATGAGTAAGACATGAATATTAAAAGGCAAACACATTTCCGAGGAAGAGTTAAACTAAACTAAAATATTGAAGGTAATAGTTGTAATATTTAAATGGAAGAAATGCGAAGAAGAGCAAACACATAATATATAGAAGTGGGATAACGAAATGATACCTGAACGTTGATTACAATGAAGTATCTGGGGTGAGGACAGCTTGGTAGTATAACAATGATATACAATACCACGTTATCATTATACAAGATCTTCAACATATTTTATTGTAATTCATAATAAAAGCATATTATGGGATATCACAATATAAAAATACGATATATACACGAAAACAAATTAAGATAAAGCTATAACATAGTAAGCCAATAATTATAGAATGTGACAAAGTTCGCAATATATCATGACAGTAGTAAGGGAATAGCGGGGAGTTTGAGCGAAAGAAGATGTAATGAAGAATATATATACAGTAAATACAAGGAATGCTAGAATATAAGTAAAAGTCTGCAACTACACGAAGAAAGTATACGGACATGAGCGAAACACACAACCGTTGACAACTTATATACAGAGGTGGTGAATTTAGTGATACAGTAGTACGTTTTGGTTAAATTTCTGGGTCGGAATAGTCATGATTAACTTTTTCAATGTGCCTGGTTTTGGGGAGACTAATACAAAATAATATTATCGGCTGCAACAAATGTCTCGAGAGGTTTGTCATCTTAGATTGAGGAACCTTTTTAACATGATTAAATGCAATGAAAGAGAATAAGACCAAGACAACCAAAATAAATAATACTTAGCAGAATATGAAAGGTTTTTAGACTGCGCAGATATATAATGTGGATTTATTTTTCAAATTTAGATTTCATTCCAATTGTAAATTTACGTAGTTGAACTGTGCAACTATAAGACAATACATTGCAAAACATCTTTCGGCAGTGATACTTCGCTAACTCAAAAATGCATACATTTGAAACAATCTGGGGAATCTATTTATATGCCATCCATGACCAATATAATACATACTTATGTAGCTGATGCTTGAATCATTATAATAACGAAGTAAATGCGCATACCATTTGCTTACTAAATAAAGACTTGATTTGTCTATAAAATTGATTGTGTACAGCCTATTGTCCTGCATCCTATATTCAATAATACTGTATATATGTTCTTCTCTGAAGCCGTCAAAAACTCTCCTGCTATAAACAAAATATGTTATGAACTAACGCTTATGAGGGGTGAGTAATGCCCCTTTCCCACTGGTGAGACAAGTCACGATTTTCGTCGCCGACACCAATAAATTGGCACATTCGTGACATGTCTCAACACCTCTCATGAACAATCGTTTGACTCTCAAGGCGTCTCAAGGCCTCGCAAGGGCCTTCGCAAATGTTCGGACAGTTCAAAATTTTGGACGAGGACTCACGAGGATTGGTTACCCTCGCAAGCATCGTCGAGCATCGCCGAAGGATCTGCGATCATCTGCGACATCCGGCGAGACATCGCGGAGGGTTTCGCATACATTTTTTTTTGCAACGCTGCGTGGATGTTCACCGATGCTCTGCTCGCCGATGCTCTCAGATGTTCCGAGAACATCGACGATGCCAAAGAGCACCTTCGCCGAGGTGGGAGAATAAGAAAAAAAAAAAACGAGGAGGGAGAGAAAGAGAAAACAGCGAGGTGGGCTCAATGTTTACTTTACGGCTTAGCCTAATTAAGCCCCCCTCGCTGTTTTCTCTTTCTCTCCCTCCTCGTTTTTTTTTCTTTCTCTCCCTCTCTCTTTGCCTATAATCCGTTCGGCCCCGTTCAGCCTACTGTTTTAAGACGTTTACCCTCATCCAGGTTTCAATATTTTCCTGGTGAGCGGTAGCTAGCCAACATTATATATATTTTTGTTTTTGGGTCGTTTTTCTGGTCCCCTTTCTTCCTCATGGTTAACCCCATTAGTTTTCATATTTGGGGGATGGTGGGGGGAAGGTAGAAGGGTAATTGACTCGTGTTACAAATATGAAGCCGATTGGTGAGGTAGTTTCGCCACCACGGATTTTCCTTTTTTGTCCTTTTCTTCGTATGGATTCGCTGGAAGTGGGTGGTGGGAGGGAGGTGGGGGTGTGGTGGGGGGACGACAGAAGGGTAGGAGACTTGTCACACAAATATGGAACTGATTGGTTCAGTCGTTTCGCCGCCACATATTTGTTTTCTTTGTGAGGCGACCAATAGTCAGTGAGTGGGTGGGGGGAGGGGGTTGTGTTGGTGGTGGCAAGAAGCCAGAAGGGAAAGGTACTATTGTGGACATAAGTCCTGATACACCTGCCCGGCAGAGAATCACGAATTGTGTTGGTAACATTGATACACCCCCCGCCCCCACTCCTTCCCCTCTCTACTACCCCCTCTCAGCCAAACCCTCCCTCACTCTTTCTTTCCTGTTTCACGTCTGTAAGCCCCTCCCCCTGGATTGTTTCCACCACTGTGACTATAACCAGGGCCCTGACTATAACTATAGGATGACAAATATCACGATAAGCTCTCTCTCCTTCATTTCTCTCATTTCTCCCTCTATCATCGTATCTATGTATTTTTATGCATGCTTTCCAAATCTTCTTCCTAAAATGAAATACCATATCGTTAAAATAGCAATAGGTTACGTAGCTCATGTTCATATTTGCCAATTATTATAAACCTAGCTCAATATAAGGTGTTATGATCCATTCGGATATGTAACCATATCAACGATATAATGTTATCTAAATCAGATACAATTGAGACTTTAATATACTTTTACATTCTCATAGTTCAATTAAGTTATGATTAATTAAGCCCATATATCCCAATATCTGGAGTAGGTATGTATATATGTGTTTTACTGTATAAATACAATACTATTAAAACAAAAAATTACCCACTCATAAAATGGGTAGCTTGATTCAATGCATTGAATATTAAAAGTTAAACATATATGGTTACGTATGTATTCTCAATACAGTATTCACCTGTCAACCCACCTCCCCCTTAACTATGGTAGCTCACACTAATCTATTCATATTTCGGAACTAGTCAACGCAAACACACGGCCACACACATTAATGTAACATTACACATTACACAAACGTGCATGTTATTTTCTTACTTGAGGAGATATGGCGTCTTTCAACTGCCTCAGCGAGCGCTGCTCCCTCCAATATTAACCCCTTCCGTACCCGGGTTCCGTTTATTTTTTATTTAGCTATATTTAAGCAATTGTATGTAGTTAATGAAGGATGTGTGGTATTAAGAAGGGTTAATTGAGATGGTATAAAGACGTTTAACTGTTAAACTTCCTTCTTTAACTGAATAATAATGTTAATAAATAACTATGCTTCATTCACTGGAGAGGGTGAGATTAAAGTGTTGGGAGAGGCCACCTGTAAGTGGTGAAGGAAGTGCTACAGTTCTCCCTCCTTCCGAGTGGATAGATGGACCCACGAGAGTGGGTCTGGTTCTTCTTGTCCCTTCGATTACCATAAACAAATACAGAAGTACAGTTCAGTCAAATATAATTTTGGATTGCATGTATGTAAATTTACACCAAATTAATTTTGACTCGGTTTCATCATAACGTTGAGGCAATATGACAATATATGGTATGAAATTTGGGTAGGCTATGTTAAATATGGCAGTTGACACGAATTAGTAAGTCGAACATAAGGCGGTGGAAATTTGTAAGCCAAAAACGGACTATAATTCCTTAAACATGACACATTTTTAGAACTAATATTTCTATATCTATATTAATCACGTGTGAAGTAGCTTAAGGGATATCGTTCCGCTGCAGGTGAATTTATATATCATAGAACAGAGAACCTTGGTGAATCTTAGCTAGGCCATAAATAGTGACATTTTAGTAGCCCTTTTCGTACCGAAGACATCTCATATATATTTCACTATAACTATATTCAGACTATTATATGTAGATAAGAAAGGGGCTGTGGTAGCTAAGGTGTTATTTGCGATAGTATGTAGCATTTCAAATAGTAAACGCCCTTCTTTAGCTTAATAAAATCGTCTAATATTTGCCAGAATAATATTATGATGAAAACAATATCACCGGTATTGAATGAGTTAAACATCATAATCGTAGCGTTAATTGGATGGGGACATTCCTGCCCATACCATTATAATAAAACACCAACCAAAGAAACTAATACAAAAAAACAACAACCTAATGATTCATAAAGTAGGATATAAATGTAATGGATAAAGAATCTTGTAAATACTGAAACTGGGAATTCATCTAATGTAAATAAGATTATTGTTGTCCCTTTATTACTTTAAACATATAATGTCCAATTATTTAATAGGTGTTTCAACAAAATTGCTATTGGGTCAAACAGATCATACAATAAAACATTGAATTATTAGGCCTATTTATTTTAATGATAATAAAATTAGGCTGTCCTCCAAAGAGATTAGATTTACACTAGAGTGGTAGAGGTATTGTTATACACGCAGCGGAAATGTTTTGCGTTTGATTATCGTCTTGTCCAACAATAAGATTACCGGTAAAGTTTTTGGTTTCCTATGCAACACGTCATTAAACTGAGAGCACTATTGTTATAGCCTTATTTATATACGGTGGCATATATTTGTACACTTTTTTGGTCCTAAATATTGTTATATTGATTTTGTTTGTAGCTACAGTATTAGCTGTATACACCATCAATTTGCTGAATATATTTTTCAATCCAATATTTCTGAACTTAATGCTTTGAAAAGTAAATGCGAGGGTTGGTTACATATTATGAAATACCGGTACCATTTTCTTTCTTCCACGTGCAATTAATTGATATACGTGAACATTGTATATTATACAATGTTCACGTGCTCGTATATAGCTTATACGTGAAGAGTGTCCATGTAGGGCCAAACCTGTTGTATACCAAGATAAACAAAATAATCAGAAACATAAAAAAACAATAATAATTGTATGAAATATATAAAATCACTTCTTCGCTCTGGGCTTTATTTACGGTACTTAAGAGAGAGAGAAAATCAAAACGTTTTAGAGAGTCCTAAGCCGAAGTGTTTGTTGTGGTTTCACCATATAACAAATTCCCAAGGCAGTTTGTTTCAAAATTGATTATTACAATAATATGATTCAGTGTAGATATTGTTTGAGTTATAGGCTATTTGTTAACAAATTACGGACGTGCACTTAATTAAAACACATAATTGGAAGTAATGTATGAACAGTTACAACAGAAACAATGTAACCTTGTGTCACCATTATAACTAATGGAGGTGATGGTGTGAGTGTGAAATGTGTGTGTGAAATGGTAGTAAATGAAAGCATATAAAGATGACAAAGATTCTACTTGTCAATTTATTATAAGTATTTGTGTCTGTAACTATGATAATAATACATGTGATAGCTTGTCCTGCATCATTTAAGCTACTTCAATCGTGATTAATATAGATATAGAAATATTTCTATAATTCAATCACTGTTAACAAATTATAGTTTATCCTACATCCCAAAGGTTCTTCTTACGCTGTATAAAATCATCGAAAAAGGGCCACAATAAACTGTCAAAATGCGTCATAATTCTCAAGGGGTAAATGGTGTTGCAAGGTAAACCAAAGAATATCGTCCTCCTGTCGGAGGCAATATTCAAACTCGAAACAGTTTAGCTCTGTATTGAACACTTAATACCTCTACCACACATTTACACATTTAAATAGGCAGTCACAGCATATGTTCCCTTGTTTGTGTTCACTGTATGATATCTACGTTATATATGTGTTCTATGTGATATTTTATAGCTCTTAAGGTTTGCATATAACTTATCACATTAGCATTATAATTCTAATTACTAAGACTTATCTAGTTTAATGAACAAATATAGAATAATAAAGATAAGTTTAATTAATTCAAATAATGTGATAATCTAGAGTGATATCCAAACCTTAAGAGCAAAGAACTATTACAGAAAACACATAAATAACGCAGATATAATACCGTAAACACAACAAGATATGAAATGCCACCCCTGCCTATCTTATTATTATTGTGAATAATAAGTGAAGCAGGGTCTGTGATTGGCTCTAAGACACGTGGGCCAAGTCAGTCAATATTCATCTCTTGCTTACCGTACTTTTTGGGTTTATCATTCCTTTATTTCGCTTGTGTATACTGTATGATATATATGTAATAAATGTGTATTAATGTAATATATCATGACTCTTAAGATTTGGATATCACTGTAGATAGTTAAGTAATCATTAACATTATTAAAACGTGTCTAGTATAATGAATGAATATAGAATAATAAAGATAATAATACAGAAATTATCAGTTCTGCGACTCTTCTGGGCCAGTGAGCTACGGTATTGATAAGATTGGAAATCATGAACGTCGATACAAACACCAATTAGGAGCCAGATGTATGGTTCGAGTGAATGGAGAATAGCTAAATATATAAGTTTTTATTCAATTAAGGAAATAAATGTAACAATTAAAAGGCTTCATACTAGCTCAATTAATTCTTCTAAACGCCACAGATCCTTCCTTTTCTGCACACAATTGTGTAAATATAGCTGTAATAAAACAAAACACAACCCCGATACGGAAGGGGTTAATCTCGGAGGGAGCCGTGTTCGCTGAGGCAGTTGAAAGACGCCAACTATCTTTAAGTATGGAAATAACATGCAAGTTTGTGTAATGTAATGTTACATTAATGTGTGTGGCCGTGTGTCTGAGTTGACTAGTTACGAAATATGAATATGTTAGTGTGAGCTACCGTAGTTAAGGGGGAGGTGGGTTGACAGGCGAGTATTGAGAATACACGCGTGACCATATTATACAGTATTTATAACTTTTAATATTCAATGAATTTAATATAGGAACCCATTTTATGTGTGTCAATTATTTCATTCAATAATTTATAAACTTTGACAGTGAAATCCATGCTTACTCCAAACAGTGGGATATATGGGTTTAGATACTTATAACTGAATTGAATATGATAATGCAAAAGTAAATTAAAGTCTCAGTTGTATTTGACTTAATAACATATATTGTTAATAAACTTCCATATTCGAATGGATTATCAAACTTTATATTCCGCTACGTTTGTATAAAATGCAAATATTCAATATATATGAAGTTGTAACGATATAATATTTAATTTTAGAAGAAGATTTGGAAAACATTCATAAAAATACAATGATTTGATGAGAGAGGCATAAATAAAGAACGGCTTATAGACGTGAACAAGAACGAAAGTAGAGGAGGAAGGGAGGGCTTGGCTGAGAGAGGGTGGTATAGTGGGGATGGGGTGGGGGATGGGGGGTTACCAATGTTACCAACACAATTCGCGGATCCCCTCTCAGGCAGGTGTAGCAGGAGTTATGTCCACAAGTACAGTCTACGACCGAACTTGTTGTCATGGCCTGAGGCAATGTGTTAGTTCACTTATCTTTTAATAGATGGCCCTTTAATCACTTCTAATAAAAGGGGCGGGGTTAGTATAGAGGTTGGAAGGAGAAGGAGTCAAAAGTGTGTGTGTGTGTGTGTGTTTTCTAGAACAGCACTCGGAATAACTTTTTTTTAACATAACACACAGGCTATATTATTAGACTAGCCCATGCCGGATCACAAATAAGTAACACACATCCGGTGTTGCGTTATTTATGGAATTTAATATACAGACAATCAAGTTTCTATCCTTCGAACTTCCCATTCCCCCCTCCTCCCCTTCTCTCTGCTGCCTTCCCCTATCTCCCCCCTTCTCTCTTTTTCTCTCCCCCTTCTCTCTCCTAACCGAATATATAATTTTCCTCATCGTCGTGTTCAAAGCTGTCCATAAAAAAACTTTGGTGTTTTAATAATACTGTTCTTTTTACCTCTACTGATTCTCAATTATTAACTCGTATTCTATTATTTACCTTATACAATGTGTTATAGAAAATAAATATATACAGTATGCTCCGTTGCAAAACACTCAAAGTTGCCAACCTTGGCGTCCTGGTTAGTGTAAACAATCGTATAAATAATATATAAGTAATTGAAACGGGATATTACAATCCACGCATCAAGACAAGTTGGATCACATTGTAATCTAGCTTTGACCAAATTATAACCAAATATATATATCATAAAGACAAGATAATATCGGCCCAGTTAGAGAAAACACTTTAGATGACCCGAAACGTGTTTTTTTTTTGTAATAAAAACAAATTTTCATATTAGAGTAAATTTTGTTTTCTTCCATACCACTATTCACAGCACTGTGGTTGATCAATTCATAATCTACCTTAACATGTTGTTGTTGTTGTTGTTGTTCCCCAAGCTGCCTGGCCGAACAGCACCAAGGCCCCGTTGAAGGCCAAGGCCATAACCGAGCGCCCCCACAGAACCCTCCCTGCCGACCACAATAAAGCCTGGGTTACCGAAGCCACTCCATGGCTGGGAGCTAAGGAGGGTGCGGAAACGCCCGGGAAACCAAAGACTCACCCAGGGCCCTGTGCCCCTCAGCAATTATGAAGAGAAAGTTGAGGGGCAAAGGAAAAATGTGACGCTTTGGCTTCCAATCTTGGTAGATTGGGAGGTCAATCCACGGAAGAGGCGCCGTCACTTGAGATCTAGAAAATATATAAGTAAAAGGAACAGTCAGAGTAAGCTATGGGTATGGCAGAGATCGCTCAGTTCTCACTCTGATAGAGCAGCCCATCACCACATGACTAGAACCCCAATCCTCTCAGCATCAGCTAGGAAAGGCCCTAGAAAGCCGCCTTTGGTGGGGGGATAGCTCCCCTATTTCAACCCCGTTTGGGGTTGGGCATCCGCCTACCTTAACATGTCATATTACATATTACCTTAACATGTAATATGACACGCTATGATTATTGCATTATACTTTTCTCAGTGGATTTTTAATTACTAGCTTAATTACTGTGGCTTCCCATTATCAGTAAACAGTTCGGCGTTACCCATTGTAATGATTTACTATAAAGTAAGTCACCAAATTGAACAATTAACGATAATCCAAGCAATCTTGTTATGTTGTTTTAAAGTTGATATACTGTAAATTGTTTAGGCTTTTATAGTTTTTTACTTCGTATTGTTTAAATTATCGTCCAAACATAATTAAAAGTATACGCTCTGTGTATGTTACCTTGAATTTAATTTAATATGTATTATTTCACCATCATTATGTTACGGTGAACATTGGAAACACATACACATTATATAATACATATAAAGGGATCTTAAATGTAAACATTTACAATTTACATTTATGAAATCAATATGATCTCCACCCCCAAGCTGCATCAACTACCTCCTGTATTCTCGTTGGACCTGATTTAAACATTTTCCAACATATATTAGGGCGGCGACGGATTCACACACACACCCCCCCCCCCCCCCCCCCCCCCTGCCCACCGATCCCACTCCTCCCGCCCTTTCCAATCCTAACCTGAACCACATTCCACTCCATGACATGATGGCCCACAAATTCTCTATTGGGTTCATGTCACACACCCTTGTGGACCCAGCTAAACCCCGGATGGGGTCAGGTCAGGTGAAGGTATTGAAGGATAAGCCTTCACAACGGCACCTCGTAGCTACTTTCTACTTTTCCTATTTTCTGAAGAGTGTAGAGAGGGGAGAAAGGGTGTTGGAGAGAGACGAAGTTGTTATAGTGGCTTTTGTTATGTGTGTTATTAGTCTGTATACGTCGTAAGGCTCAGGATGGCCATGACACGCACTGAAGACAGCAGCATCTCCTCAATAATGCTAATACCTTTTCTAGTTTGCCTGGACCAGTGTGTGTGTGTGTGTGTGTGTGCTTGTGTGTGTGTGTATGTGTGTGTGTGTGTGTGTGTGTGTGTGTGTGTGTGTGTGTGTGTGTGTGTGTGTGTGTGTGTGTGCGTTTTATGTTATCATGTGTGAGTGATTTGTGCCCATTACGTTGTATGTGATCATGTGTGTGATGTGCGTTTTATGTTATTGGGTGTGAGTGTGTGTGTGTCTGTTTTGTATCCTGTGTTAGTGTTGGTACAAAGGAGTACAAAGGAAATCAAGCAACAACAGATCTAGTGACCCTTCTAGGCTGCTTGTCCTCCAAAACACTGAGGATCAAGTGTCCAAACAGTGGTTTAGAGTGGGTAAGGGAACATTGGAAAGGGAACTACTGCCCTGCCACTAACGTGGCAGGACTAGGAAGTTAGTAGGGGACATATGGGTTAGTAACTGAGGGGAGGATAAAGTTATTCATTTACAAACGCAGTCAGTCGCGGGTTTGATGCGAGATATTTGTCTAGGCGGAATTTAAATGAATCAACGGTGCTGCAGTCTATAACGTTTCGGGGAAGCCCATTCCACAAGTTGACAACTCGATTGAAGAAGAAATTCTTAGATTCGTGCGAGTTAAAAGATTTACCAATAATTTTGCAACCGTTTCCCCGTGTGTAATTAGATTGGTCGATAGTGAAGTACTTACTACAGTTCATATTGTCGATGCCTTTGATGATTTTGAACACTTGAATTAAGTCGCCTCTTAATCTGCGCTGGGTTAAAGGAAATAGATTTAATTCTCTAAGACGCTCTTCGTATGGTTTGTTCTTTAGGCTAGGTATCATTTTGGTAACTCTACGTTGAACTCGTTCTAGCTTGTTTATATCTTTTTGGTAATAAGGGCACCAGGATTGAACGCAGTATTCCAGAAGAGGGCGGACTAAGGAATTGTAAAGGGTTAGGATAACTTCTTTGGATTTATGCTCAAATGACCTGCCTATAAAGCCAATTATTTTGTTTGCCTTCTTAACAACTTCTGAACATTGTTGACTCGGTTTTAGGTTACTCGATATTGTTACTCCCAGATCAGTTTCTCTGTTTACATTCTTAAGCTGAGTGCCATTCATCGAATAGTTTGCTTTCTCATTTAGGTATCCGACATGTAGTACTTTACATTTATCCGCATTGAAACTCATTTGCCAAATTTGGGCCCAACATGACAATTTATCTAGATTGTGTTGCATATCGTCAACTTGTTCTTTTGAGAGTACGCTATTTGCAATTTTTGTATCGTCAGCAAATTTTGAGATTGTGCAGGTGAGACCCTCATCTATGTCGTTGATGTAAATTAGAAAGAGAATTGGTCCTAGTACCGATCCCTGGGGTACCCCGCTACTTACATTGGTCCATTTAGATGCCTTACCGTTTATGACTACTCTTTGCTTTCTGTTGTTGAGCCAATTTTCTATCCATTTCAACACACCGTCTTGTATTCCATGCGCTTTTAGTTTTAGCAGTAAACGTTTGTGGGGAACTTTGTCAAAGGCCTTTTGAAAATCAAGGTATATAATATCTACAGCTTTACTCTCATCGTAGAGGTTGAGGATATCGTGGAAGAAGTCTAAGAGGTTTGTTAAACAGGAACGTTTTTTACGAAAGCCGTGTTGAGTATCTTTAAGTATGTTATTTTCCTCTAAGTGATTTACGAGTCTGTCTCGTATGACCGTTTCTAGCATTTTACATACAACTGAGGTTAAGCTAATTGGACGATAGTTACTGGGTAGGGATTTGCTGCCTTTTTTGAATATCGGTGTTACGTTGGCTAGCTTCCACTGATCAGGCATAGTTCCAGACTGCAAGGATTTATTGAATAGTAATGTCAGTGGTTTGGAGAGCTCATTCTTAGCTTCCTTTAGAACTCTAGGCGAGATTGTATCAGGTCCTGGCGTTTTATTTACTTTGAGTTTATCTAAACAATTCAATACTTCTCTCTCTGTAACGGTGATATTGCTTAGAACATCTGAATTATCAATCTGAATCGGCGATGGTGTAGGGATATCACTGAGGTCTTCGGTTGTAAAAACTGATGCAAAGAAGGTATTGAGGGCATTACTCATTTGTACTTCGTCTTTGGTGTATTCTCCTTTTTCATCGACTAACGGTCCAACAGTTGAAGTAACTACTTTTTTCTTTCTGATATAACTATAGAATTCTTTCGGGTTTGTTTTACTTTGATTCGCAATATGTAACTCTAAGGTCTTTTTACTTTGCTTAATTAACTTTTTGGCTTTGCGTCGTAGCTCTACAAATTTCACCCGTTCTTCGTCATTTTGTGAGGATTTTAATCTATCATTAGCAAATTTTTTAGCAAGCAGGCAGTTTGAAATATCTTTATTCCACCATTTGGGCTTATTATTATGGCCTGGACGACGTATTTTCGATGGTATGCAGTCTTGCACTGCTTTTAGGTAAGTGGTTTCGAATAACTTCCAAGATGTATTTATGTCGTTATTGTTAATTAAAAAGCTCCAGTCAGTTTCTTTAAACATAGCTCTAAGTTTATGGAAGTTTGCTTTCTTGAAATTAGGGACTTTTTCGATGCTACTATTTGGTTCGTTACTAGTAAACTTTAAAGTGAAAGTTATCGTACGATGGTCGCTGTTACTGAATTCATCACCAACATTCAAATTCTCTATCAATTCTTCTTTTGTTGCAAGTACAATGTCAAGAACGTTATTACCACGGGTCGGCGTTCGAACAAATTGATAAAGCGAACTCTCTTGCAAGTTCGTATACAAGTCCTGTCCGGAGTGTGAAGTAAGAGTATCGCCCCACTTGGTCACAGGTAAATTAAAGTCGCCAAAAATTACGGTATCTTGTGAGTTACTTACATCTGCAATTTGTTCGTAAATTTCTCGGTCAGTTTGCACTGATTGAGCTGGAGGTCTGTATATTAACGCAAGTATTATTTTTGTACCTTTATTATTCTTTATTAGCACAAAAGATGTGTCGACGTTCACAATTTGAGGTTTTGACACGAGGGTCGGGTTAAGACTTTCTTTGATATAAAATAAAACGCCACCTCCATTTTTATTTATTCGGCTGTTCTCAAACATTACATAACCGGGAAGTGAATACTCTGCTAAAAAGTCTCTATCTTCTGTATTGAGCCAAGATTCTGTTATGCCAATCACATCATAATTTTCTGTAAACACTAGTTCCTCTAAATCTGAAAATTTATTGCGTATGCTACGAGCGTTTGCATAGAAAACCTTTAAAGTTGCGGTTTTAGAACTCGCATTACGTTCTTTCATCGAATTATTGGTTCTGGTCGGATCTACATTTACATTCATGGCTGTCCTCGGTCCTCGGTCGTTATCCCTGACGGTTTTGAATTTGGGTCGTGTTGGTGGAGATTTATCCAAATTCGCGGTTCTTGACGGATTAGTATTTAATTCCTTTGTAGGTTGCCGTCCTCGCTGTCTTCGGTCCTCCTTCCTGGTTGTCCTGTGCTGAGTCGATTTCTTCTCCGAAAATCCTTCACCGCATCGTTGAGAAGACGCCCAAAACGTGCTGCTCCCACCTGGTTCAGATGAACTCCATCGTCCGAAAACAAATAGTCATCGTAGTAGAAATTGTCCCAGGTGTCGACGAATCCCACGTTCTCCTTCCTGCAGAGGTTTGCTAGACAACGATTTGTGCTGGTGGCTATGTTGTAAAATCGGCTCTCTACACCGAGCCGGGGGACGATTCCTGAGACGATGATCCTTGATGACTTCTCCTTAAACGACTTGATCAGCTGCTGGTACTTTAAAAGCAAATCTTCCGACCGGGTTCGCTGCACATCGTTGGATCCAACGTGGATGACGTACATTGTATTAGCAGGGGCCAGCTTTGATACTTCGTCAACTGCTGCAACTACGTCATCCACACCACCACCAGGGATACAAAAACGCTTCCTGGTCTTAGGTGCCCTGGCGCAAAACTCTGTGAGCTGACCACGTATCATCGAGTCTCCCACGATGGTGTGGGTGGGTTGGTGCTTGAATGTGATGGACAGAGGAGAGAGGTTGAAGCGCCGTCTCCTCAAACATTACAAATTGTGGAGGTCACAAGTATATGTATTATTCAACTTATTCCTTAAGCCAACACAAATAACGTAAATCCTAAGTGTTATTGTTACACTTACTATATATATATAAACAAATATAGACGTGTTCTTCGGGAATCGTAGCTTAATTAGGAATAGGATATCTAGCGAGGCAGCGAGTAACAGGTGTTGTTCGCTGCCTCGCTAGTTATCCTATTCCTAATCAATATATATGTGTTACTTTTGTCATCCCTAACATTTATTATTTATTTCATAAGTCGTAGGCGTGTGCATAAACCTTTAACCGTCTTGGTGGTGTAATGGTTAAGGTGTCTAAAAATCTGTGTGTGATAACCCAGGTTCGAATCCCGGTGGATCACATACATGCTTTCATTAATTTCATTGGAGGCGTTTGGTGGTGTGGTGAAATTAATACAAAATAGATTATGTATATGTAAATTCAAAACAATCGCATAGCATTATTCTGCGTATTTTAGAAGGTATCTTTTATGTCCTTGAAAGTGAGAGAGAGAGAGAGAGAGAGAGAGAGAGAGAGAGAGAGAGAGAATGAGAGAGAGAGAGAGAGAGAGAAAGAGAGAGGTGGGAGGGAGGGAGGGGAGAGGAAGCGGGTGAAGAAGGAGAGTTGGGGTGAAAGGGAGAGGGGGAGGAGGGGGGAATGGAAAGTGCGAAGGATAGAAACTTGATTGTCTGTGTATTAAATTCCATAAATAACGCAACACCTAATGTGTGTCACTTATTTGTGATCCAGCATGGGCTAATTTTATAATATAGCCCGTGTGTTATGTTAAAATAAACTTAGTCTGCGTGCCGTTATCGAACACACACACACACACACACACACGTTTGAATCCTCCTCCTTCGAACCTCTATATTAACCCCGCCCCGTTTTATTAGAAGCATTAGAAGCGATTAAAGTTCCATCTATTAAAAGGTGAGTGAACTAACACATTGCCTCAGGCCAAGACAGCAGTTCTGTCGTAGACTGTACATGTGGTAGAAATATGAAAGCCATAGGTGTAGTCGTTTCGCTGCTACGATTTTTTTCGGCGAGTCCGTATATATAGGACCTGGCACTGGGCGTGACAAGACCCTAGTCCGTATACATACAGACCTGGCACTCTGGGGGTTTTAAGACGTTTACTCCATCCAGGTTTCAATATGCCGAACCATCGCTTGAATCGCCGAAGACGTCGCAGAACATACGGCGAGTTTTCTTTCATCCTCGCATGATTTTGCAAGATATTTTTGAAAATGTGACATGCCTCGCAGAGGGCATCGGCGAAACATCGCTCACTTCGCCGATAACGTCGCAGAAGGTCGGCGATTGCGTCGCCGACATCGGCGACATCTTCGCTGAGTATAATTTGTCATCTGTTTGTAACGGTCAAAATCGTGAACGTCACACGTATTCTTGCGAATTTGACAAAACTAAGCCATCGGCAACGAAAATCGTGACTTGTCTCACCAGTGGGAAAGGGGCATATAAGTCAATACAAAATGGAGAGCATTGAAGGTATATTGAGATTCTATATAATATATTGTCCTTCCCTTTCTTGCTTCATCGCTCTCCTTTTCATTCCTTCTCTTACTATGATTTACTTTCCATGTCCTTCCCCTCATGACCCGTTCAACCTTTAGCATTCCCTGACTCTGCTTGGCCACTCTATTGTTCCCTTCCCTCCTGGCCCTGATCACACTGCTCAAGTCTCTCTCAATTCTGAGCTTCTCCTTTTAACTCCCTATAACATACAGTACTATCAACCCATTATACCATGAATTTCTGCTTACTTGTTCATCTGTTTTTTTTACACTGGTCCTGGTAACCTAATCTATGTTTTTTGGGGAGTACCGTACAATTTCTTCTCTTGTTTAACACCGAAAAGGTAACTTGGTTCTAGTGCTTTTTATTGTTTTTTTAATTTAGAGTGTTATAGTGTATTTCATGTTCAGAAGATGGCCGCCCTCCCCAACCTGTTTTAAGAGACCTAACCTAATATAACCAACCGACATCCCCGCCGGTAAAACTATTGATTTTTGTATTTCATGTCCAATGTCCATCTCTTACCATTTCCCCAATTCCCTTACGTTCCTTTCTTTTAACTTTAATTTCAATTATTTTTTCCTTCCCTTCCCAGTCCCTGTTTCACCTTCCCCACTCTACAGTTCCCTTCCCTCCTGGTCCTGCTACCACAGTTTAGGTCACAACAACTAACTGCTATCAAGAGGATAGAGTGTCGCCTCTCACTACATTCTGCTCGGTAAAGTTTGACAATTATGTTCTGTAAACTGTCCAGCGCACGCCCGAAGCTACCAAGCACGGTATAATATAGCGAACTCATGTAAGCCGACTCATAATAACCCAAGTTTAAGTTAAGTAACTAGCTCTTCATGCCTGATCCTCTTCCCCGTTGTTCCCTTACGGATCCGGAGGTGCTAACGTCGCAGAACAGAGGTGCGAAGTGTACCTATATGAAGTGACTTTCTTTCTAACATCATCAATGTAAAAAGGTGTGTATTTTCCTCGCTTATAGTAATTCACATATAATTATATGTTCTTCATAGTCAGAACAACGTTAAGGAAGCAACTGGGTTAACAATACCATAATTAGCTCTTTGTCTCCCATAGGACCTTCCTAAATTGAAGACCAAATGACAGCCAGATAATGGAAGACATGTATCATCGTACTGGAAATGTTAATACGTGTATTGCTCTTATAGAGGTAAATCAATCATATGACACATAAATAAATGTACACAAAGAGAACAGAAAACATATGCCAAGCGAAACAAACGAAAGCAACATACTTAAAAGAAGGATATGCGATAAATACAATCAGCAATAAATATATGACGGAATAACAAAATAATAACACAACAATGTAAATTATATTTTAACTGTTAATGTGAAAACTAGAAAAATATAATGTATGTATTTTGTTTTTGTGTGTTCATTGTTTTCTGTTGTGATGTCCCTATTCGGGCTCTGTCTTTAGTCCTCCCCCCCCCCCTCCCCGCCAAAAAAGAAAACAAGTATATACATACATACATGTATCGATGTATATACTCAGGCACATACCCCATTGCTAGGGGTGGCCAACACGAGACAGAGCCCGACCAGAAAGTATAATGTAAGAAACGCAATCACTAATAATCAAGAACGCATACATAAAACCAAAGTGACGAATACAGTTAAATCAATAACTTGATCATTACCGAAAACGAATGTATTAATGTGAAATTTAATAGTAAAATACATAATGTGAAAAGGATTAAACGCAAAGTTAGGAGTATAATATAAATGCATAGCTTGTTACCTAAAATACAAATGTTCTATGCAATAGGACGTTTTAACTGTACTTTCATTAAGAGACAGTAATTCTTCTTTGCAACTTCCTTTCCCTAACTCCCTCCACAACCTCCCCCCTCCCCCCCCTCTTGACCTTATCCTTGACCTCACTCCGGAAGTCTTATTTTTAACAGTTTTCTCCAATATTCTTACACGGATTATTGTATTTTGTCCCATTTATCAGAATAAACGAAAGGGAATTACACTGTATTCCGGGTTCCTTTACCTCTCTGCTCACTTTATAGGGGGCTCAATGGCTAGCTAGCTCTCCTTCTCTCTCTCTTTTGTTTATTATATATATATATATATATATATATATATATATATACTCAATCCCACCCCTACTCTGTGCAACTCTCTAACCCAAGAGTGAAACGTTACTCTCAAACTTTCTTCTACAAAACAGCTGAGCTCTGGAACTCTCCCAGAATCAGTCTTTCCCTCTTCCTATGACTTAAATTGCTTCAAACTCCGTGTGTCCAGGCATTTTGGCTCAATCGTCCCTTGATTTTGGCCCTGTCACTCTTTCAACTATGGGGGAGTCACTCGCTATAGGCAATTCTGCCTTTTGCCTCCCTCAATCACATAGAAAAAAAATATATATATAAGGGGGCCTCCATCTTATGGTGGAGGAAAAAAAGAATATGCCCCACACGTCCTACTGCGTGTCGTACAAGGTGACTAATAGGGGAAATGGGGGTAGATTGTAGGCACCAAACGAACAGGGTTATACCCAGGAGAGGCTGTATACATTTGATCAGGAGTCGCTGGAACTCTGTTTCATTTGCTTGGCCTCTCTTACTGTTTCCCTTTGTGCCTCACTTACACTGAGAGTAGTCCAGCATGCTCTCACAAACACCACCTCCTCCTATCTATAGTACTTCACTACACTTGACATGCACACCACACTTCCTCCTTCAAAATTATTAAAACAAAATGATGAACACAGGCCCCGCTTCGGAGTCCCCTGGGGGGGGGGGGGGGGGGGGGGGGGGGGACCATAAATGCCCCCACACCTGCCCGACCTTCCACTGACGACCCCTCTAAGTGCTCTGGACCACGGCCTGTCACTCTTACTATCAACTTGTGCAATATTCGTGGACTTTCCTCTAATTTTCACTCCGTCGAACACCATCTCTCCTCCTACAAACCTAATCTTCTTTACCTCACCGAAACCCATGTATCTGAGACAACTTCCAGCAGCCCCTTCTCTGTATCCTCCTACTTTATCTATCCTAGTTTCAAAGCCAAAGGCGGAGGTTGTGCATACGTGCACAACAAACTCACTTCCTCTCGTGTTCCTGATTTCACCTCTGAATTCTCAACTTTATGGCTCAAACTATCCTGTCATTCTCATACTAAATATTTCTGTGCTGTCTATCTTTCCCCTAACTCTACCGACTTTCCCAAATTCTTTGACTATCTAAACTCTAAAGTGCAACGCATTCTATCCATCTCTCCCTTCTCTGAAATCTCCATCTTAGGAGATTTCAACGTTCACCACCGCCAATGGCTCTCCTGTCACACTACTGAACAACCTGATGAACAAGCCTACGTCTTTTCTATCAAAAATGACCTGGAGCAGCTGGTCCAGCAACCCGGATCCTTCGGAGATCAGCCCAACATTCTTGACTTATTGCTGACTTCTAACCCTTCTTCTTATACTGTCAATCTTTTCTCTCCTTTGGGCTCCTCCGACCATAAACTTATCTCCGTCACCTCTCCTATCTCTTCAGTACAGCCACCCGATCCTCCCAGCCGGCGGCGCTTGTGGCACTTTGGTGCTGCCGACTGGGAGGCTCTCCGGCAGTACTTCTTTGATTTCCCATGGAATGACTTCTGCTTTCGTGGCCGAGGACCCTCGGATAGTGCTGAACGCATTACCGAGGTAATCCTCTCGGGCATGGAAGCGTACATTCCATTTTCTTTCTCTCAGTCTAATGCAAAAAAATCTTGGTTTACTCACGCTTGTTCTACTGCTGTCCACAACAAGGAGGAAGCTTTCAAACAGTGCCTTCAAACTCAAGTATCTCATTCTTCCTATGTTTCTGCCCGGAATCAAGCCAAATCTGTTCTTCGACTTGCCAAGCACTCTTTCATCAATAATAATAAATGCACTGAACTATCCAACTCTAGCTCGTCCAAAGCTTTCTGGCATCTAGCCAAAAACCTCTCCAACAATTTTTCTCCCTGGTCTTTCCCTCCCCTTTTCCACACTGATGGCAAAACCATCACTTCTTCCTCTGACAAAGCTGAACTCTTCGTTCAAATTTTTGCTAGAAACTCCACCTTGGATGATTCCGGTGCTATTCCTCCCTCTCCACCCTCCTCTCTCCTACGTATGCCTAATATCCTAATCTCTTCTAAAGATGTACTCTCTACCCTCTCTGGGCTTAATACTAAGAAGGTGTACGGTCCGGACGTTGTTCGTCCTGTTGTACTCAAAAACTGTGCTTCGTTCTGACCCCCTGCCTAGGCAAACTCTTTTGTCTCTGTCTCTCCTCTAACGTCTTCCCTTCTTGCTGGAAGTTTGCTCCTATTCAACCTCTTCCAAAGAAGGGTGACAGCTCTCAACCCTCCAACTGTCGTCCAATTGCTCTCATCTCTTCTATCTCAAAAGTTTTTGAAACTATTCTTGCTTCCACTTTCTTAATCATTTCTCTTCTCATGATCTGCTCTCAGATCGCCAATATGGCTTCCTTAAGGGCCTCTCTACTGGTGATCTTCTTTCAATGTCAACCTTGGTAGATACATACGATAATTTTATCAAGTCAGTATTCAATGCACAAAATAAATACATCCCCAAAAGAAAATTTAGATCAACACAGAACCAACCCAAATGGATGAATAATAGACTATTAGATCTTCTAGGACAAAAGAGAGGAATATATAGAAAAATTAGAAAAGGCGAAATTCACCTACTTGCTTACTATCAGAATCTATCAAGACAGGTAAAAAAGGATATTAGGAAAGAAAAAAGAAATTATGAAATTAAGGTTGCCAATGACTCAAAAAATAATCCTAAAGCTTTTTACCAACTATATAAATCCAAGGTTAGAGATGCAATTGGTCCCCTTAAAACTTCGACAGGAGAAATGACAGAAAATGATTTAGAAATGTGCAGTACATTAAATAGTCAATTTCTTTCCGTTTTCACTAATGAAAATTTGGCACAGTTTCCAGAAGTCCGTAAGGTATATAGCGATAGTATAGAAAATAGGTTAAGTACGGTTACTATAAGTAGAAATGATGTGCTTAAGGAAATTGACAGACTGAAACCTCATAAATCGCCTGGTCCTGATGAGGTATATGCTAGAGTATTAAAAGAATGTAGGGATGAGTTAAGTTACCCATTAACATTTTTATTTAACAAGTCATTGGAGACAGGTATAGTTCCAGAAGCTTGGAAGCTTGCAAACGTAGTTCCGATCTTCAAAAAAGGTGACAAATCAATAGCATCCAATTACCGTCCCATTAGTCTTACATCAATCATAGGAAAGCTACTAGAGTCAATTATTGCTAGTAAAATTAGAAACCACTTAGATACATTTAATTTAATAAATTCTTCTCAGCATGGATTCACTCAGGGACGTTCTTGCCTTACTAATTTGCTTAGTTTTTTCTCAGAGGTATATGAAGCAGTAGATAATGACAAGTCATATGATATAATATATTTAGATTTCAGTAAAGCTTTCGACAGAGTCCCCCATGAGAGATTGATGAGAAAGGTTGAGGCGCATGGAATAGGTGGGGCGTTGTTGGGATGGATTAGGTCATGGCTAATTGGTAGGAAGCAGAGAGTCAGCACAAATGGTACGAAGTCAGAATGGGGAGCAGTCAAAAGTGGTGTCCCCCAGGGATCTGTATTAGGTCCCCTGTTGTTTGTTATATACATAAATGACCTTGATTTAGGTATAACTAGTAGGATAAGTAAATTTGCAGACGATACCAAAATGGGGAGAACAATTGATTCAGATAGAGATATAGAGTGCCTCCAAAGGGATCTAGATACCTTACACGAATGGTCAGTAAATTGGCAGATGAAGTTTAACATTGACAAATGCAAGGTATTAAAGATAGGGAAGATGCATACAAATGTTAAATATAAACTAGCTAATGTGGAATTAGAAAACTCGAATTGTGAGAAAGATCTAGGTGTGTTTGTTAGCAATGATTTGAAGCCTAGACAACAGTGTATAAGCGTTCGAAACAAGGCAAACAAGATTCTCGGGTTCATCTCAAGGAGTGTGAGTAACAGAACTGCTGATGTTATCTTAAAACTTTACTTGTCATTAGTGAGACCCCATATGGATTATGCTGTTCAATTTTGGTGTCCTTATTACAGAATGGACATAGATTCATTGGAGAGAGTACAACGTAGAATGACAAAAATGATCCATAATATTAGAAATCTTCCGTATAAAGAAAGGTTGAAGAAATTAGGCTTACATTCGTTAGAGAGACGCAGAGTTAGAGGGGATATGATAGAGGTGTTCAAGTGGGTTAGTGGGATTAACAAAGGGGACATGACAAATGTACTAAAGCTCAGTGATAGCGAAAGAACTCGTACCAATGGTTTCAAATTAGATAAATTTCGTTTCAGAAAAGATATAGGCAAATATTGGTTTGGTAACAGAGTTGTAGATGGGTGGAATGGACTACCAAGTGCTATAGTGGGATTAAAAACGATAGGGAGCTTTAAGATAAAATTGGATAAGCATATGGACGAGAAGGGTTGGGTGTGAAGGGGGATCAGCAGGGTTGGGCCAATCAGCGCTCTGCAGACCCCCGTAATCCTGCGTTAATCTCTAACCGTTTTGGTAAGATGATCCTCAGGGTATTAGAGTGTTGAGCCTATAATTGGGCTTTGTAATTGGGATTGTGTGGGACAGGGATCTGCCTTGCTTAGGCCAATCGGCTTTCTGCAGACTCCCATTTTCTTATGTTCTTATTTTCTTATATCTTTCTAACTCTTGGTCATCCAACTTTCGGGACTTCGGTGAGACTCTTTCTGTTACATTAGACCAGGGATGGGGAACCTTTTTCCTATCAAGGGATATTTGGATATTCATGACATCATTCGGGGGCCATACAAAGTGATTTACTTAAAAATCAGGCTACTTTTGCTGGTCAAACATTTACCCCTAATGTTGTGGTTGGAACTCCTTCTCTTTGGTGAGGCGTGTGGTGTCTGCTGGTATTGATACTGTTGCTACTCGTAGCTGGTTCTATAGGTTTGCATCAGTCAGTCTGGAGCGCAATCGACTCTTTGCGAGGGTAAGTTTTGACAATTTCTGCTCGCAGTAGTAAGTGTTTCTGAACACATACATATTTCATTGCATACCTCCTCAAAATGGAAAATCATCAGCGTGTATGTAACGTCTATAGAACTCGAGCAATGTGAGATCATTGACCTAGCTTTTAGCTCATCGTCACTTTTCAGCTGAATCATTTCGTGTTGTAGGATATCAGGGCTATAAAATTATTCCACATTAAACGGTGTAGCAAAGATGGTCAACACCTGCTTGGTATTTTTCAAGCTCTTTCACTAAATGCCTTGATTAGTTTCGCATATTCACCATCATAATCATATGTTGTAGAAAACTTTTCTGCTAGCAGTGGGAAAGTGCACAGTGTACCTTCGAGTTGCATTTTCTACAGCTATATTTTAGATTCAAGGGATTTCAAATTTAAAAGCAGTGAGCTAAGAATCTGGTTGAGGCCTTGCAATTTAACGTTCAGTTCTGAGAGATATTTGGTAATGTAACACAAGAATGCTAGATCACACAGCCACTTGCTATAATTGAGTTCCATGACATGTTTTCTCTTCATCTGGATGATGAATTGCTTTACTTCATCCCGCAGTTTGTAAAACTGCATGAGCATGTTCCCACGACTCAGCCATCGCACTTCACAATGCTAGACAAGATCGCCATAGCATTGTTGAGCCGCAATGACTGTGCACATAAATGTTCTTGGTGTATGATGCAGTAGCATACCATTAAATCACTTGAATTAAGATTGAGACGCTTCAGCTTTTTCTTAACAAAGCAATCAACCCTTTTTATTGTGGCTATTGTTGGACGATTAATTCAGATTAGGAAGGGTGTATATTAAAGTCAAAAGGTTAAATGAGATAGTCGTTACCCACAGATCCTTCATAAGCTGAATACAATTGTCTAATCATGATAGTCAGAAAAAACTGCCAATTAAAGTGCATCATAACCGTTAAGGGGTTGATAATTACTTGTTTAATTATCTTATATATGTATAAGGAGGGTGCGAGAGGAGGGTGGAATGGTGAGGAGGGTGGAGAGGTTGCAGGAGGAGGAAGTCAGGGAGGAGTACAGGAGAGCAGTGGAAAGACGACTAGGTGGGTTCGACCTGGAAGTTATGGAGGAAGTGGAGGAGATGAGCAAGGTGTTTAAGGATGAGATCTGTGCAGCATGTGAGGAGGTGTGTGGAGTGAGGAGAAGAGGGAGGGGAGTGAAAGGTACAGCATGGTGGACAGAAGAGGTAAGAAGAGCTGTGGAAGAAAAGAAGAAAGCATATAGAGAGTGGTTGGGTAGTAGAGGGAATGAAGATTCCGAGAGACAGAAACGAGCGAGGTACGTGGAGAGTAAGAGGGTGGTGAAGAGAGTAGTGAAGGAAAGTAAGAGAAGAGTAGATGAGGAATTTGGAAGGAATCTGAGTGTAAAATGGAGGGAGAGTAAGAAACTGTTCTGGAAAGAAGTCAAGAAAGTTAGGGAAGGTAGCAAGGGAAACAGTAAGGGTGTGAAAGATAAGAATGGGAGAATGCTAGTCGAGAAGCAAGAGAGAGTCGAAAGATGGAGGGAGTACTTCAGTGAGTTGCTAAATGAAAGGAATGAAGAGCCAGCAAACATAGCTGGATATGGTATGGGAGGGAGAAGAAGAGAAGTAGTGGAGGAGGAGGTGGGGATCAGGAGGTCAGAAGTGTGGGAAGCCATGAAAAGAGTGAAGTTGGGGAAAGCACCAGGAACAGATGGAGTGTGTGGGGAAATGTTGAGGTATGGTGGTGAGATAGTGATAGAATGGGTATGGAAAATGTGCACACTAGCATGGGAGAAGGGGAGTGCACCCGATGACTGGAAGACTGGCATAATAGTCCCCCTATATAAGGGCAAAGGGGAAAGAGGAGTGTGTGATACCCACCGAGGAATATGTCTTCTAAGCGTAGTAGGGAAGGTATACAGTAGGGTAGTGATTGAGAGAGTGAGAGTGAGAACGGAGAAATGGATAGGCGACTAGCAGGGAGGTTTTAGGAAGGGAAGAGGATGTGTAGATCAGATTTTCACCCTGAATTGTGTTGTGGAGAAGTATCTGGAGAAGAAACAAAAGGTGTATGTTGCCTTTATGGACTTGGAGAAGGCCTATGACAGAGTGGATAGAGAAGGTTTGTGGAAAGTACTTAGAATATACGGAGTAGAGGGCAAGTTGCTGAAAGCAGTGAAGAGCATGTATGAGGGTGCAAAGGCGGCAGTACATGTGGAGAGTGAGCAGAGCGAGTTCTTTGACCTGAATGTTGGTTTGAAACAGGGGTGTGTGATGTCCCCGTGGTTGTTTACTGTATATATGGATGGAGTTATGAAAGAAATACTATCAAGAGCAGTGGATGTTGGTGTATCGCTGAAAAGGGAGGGAATTGAGTGGAAGCTACCTATACTGCTGTTTGCGGATGATACAGTTCTGATGAGTGATAATGAATGGGAGTTGCAGGGTCTGGTAAATGAGTTTGGAACAGTGTGCGAAAAACGGAATTTGAAGGTAAATACGGGGAAGAGCAAGGTTATGGTCTTCGAAAGGGGTGAAGTCACAGAGTGTGAGGTGAAGCTGAACGGTCAGGCTATGGAGATCGTCAACTCTTTTAAGTATCTGGGCAGTGTGTTGAGTAAAGATGGGACTATGGATGAAGAGGTGCGGGAGAGGGTACAACAGGGGAAGAGGGTTGTAGGAACGCTAAAAGCAGTAACAAGAAATAGGGTGGTCAGTATGGAAGTGAAGAAGTCCTTGCATGACAGTGTGGTAATCCCGACACTGACTTACGGAAGCGAAGCATGGACGTTGGTTGAGAGACTCAGACCAAGAGTGAGAGCAGTGGAAATGAATTACTTAAGGAGTGCGTGCGGAGTTACATGGAGGGATAGACAGACTAATGAGGAAGTAAGAAGAAGGTGTGGTGTGGAGGTAGATGTGCTGGAAAGTGTGAAAAGGAACAACTTGAGATGGTTCGGCCATATGGAACGTATGGAAAGCGAGAGAATGACTAAGAGGGTGTACGAGAGCGAGGTGGAGGGACAGAGGGGGAGAGGTAGACCGAATATGAGGTGGAAGGATGGAGTGAGGAACTACATGAACAAAGGCGGTGCTGGTTGGGGGGAGGGGCGTCGACTGACTGGGGACAGAGGTGCATGGGGGCGGTTCGTTCGTGGCCACCCCTTCGGGGATCACGGCGTCAGGCAATAGATAGATAGATAGATGTATACATTCTATGATATTGTGAATATACATTCAAGGAGTCGTAATTTTCGATTTAAACATACACAAAGACTAAATTTGGTTTTAATACATATTAAATAGCAAGCAAATTAACACATTTCAGCACAACTATATATTGCCTTGCGGGCCTGATCAAATGATCCCGAGGGCCTGATCAGGCCCCCAGGCCGGACGTTCCCCACCCCTGCATTAGACATATCAAAGGCCTTCGATAGAGTCTGGCACAAATCTTTAATTTCCAAACTACCCTCCTTCGGTTTCTATCCCTCCATCTGTGCCTTTGTCTCTAATTTCCTTTCCGGTTGTTCCATAGCTGCGGTTGGGGGTGGCCATCGCTCACTTCCTCATCCTAACAACTTCAGTGTTCCTCAGGGTTCTGTCCTATCCCCTATTCTCTTTCTAATTTTCATAAATTATCTTCTCAACTGTACATCCAGTCCCATCCACTCATATGCAGAAGACTCTACCTTACACTACTCACTTAGCTTTCCAGAACGCCCCAGCCAGCAGTCCCTCTAAATCAAACGTAATGAAGCCATAAAACACTTGCCTTCTGATCTAGCTACTATTTCCAAATGGGGTAGTGAAAACCTTGTTGTATTTAATGCTTCCAAGACCCAATTGATCCATCTTTCTACCTGTCAGGTAGTAGAGGACTATCCCTTATTCTTCAACAATACAAAAATCAATCCTTCATCTTCTCTTAATATTCTCGGTGTTTCTTTCTATTTGGCTCTCACTTGGAAGGACCACATTACCAGTCTTGCTAAGGTAGCCTCCTAGAAGCTGGGTGTACTCAACCGCCTCAAGGGGTTCCTTACCCCTGTGCAGCTTCTTGCTGCACAGGACGCACAGTGC
Source organism: Lithodes maja (assembly GCA_037953745.1). Classification (NCBI taxonomy): domain Eukaryota; kingdom Metazoa; phylum Arthropoda; class Malacostraca; order Decapoda; family Lithodidae; genus Lithodes; species Lithodes maja. The sequence goes on from JBAKBP010011858.1 coordinate 51,589, forward strand.
GTCCTTGTATTGAGTATTGTTCACATGTGTGGGGAGGATCCTCTCACACTGTACTCCTAGACAAAATAGAAAGGAAACCTTTCGTATCATTAACTCCCGTCCACTCACCAACTCTCTGCAATCTCTCTCTCTTCGCCGCAATGTTGCATCTCTCTCGCTATTCTATCGCTACTACAATAATCAATGTTCCTCGGAACCTTCCTAGTGTATACCACCTCGTCTAAGTAAGGTACGTAGTACCCACCTTGCAACACAATCCCATCCCTACTCTGTGAAATTCTCCAACCCAAGAGTGAAACGCTATTCTCAGACTTTCTTCTATTCAACTGCTAAGCACTGGAACTCTCCCCCATAATCAGTCTTTCCCTTTTCCTATGACTTAAATTGCTTCAAACACCGTGTGTCCAGGCATTTTAGCTCGAACATCTCTTGATTTTGGCCCTGTCACTCTTTCAAAACTGGGGGAGGCACTCGCTGCAAACAGATATGCTTTTGTCTCCCTCATTCACCTAACAAAAAATAAATAAAATAAAATAAAAATAATAATAATATATATTATATATATACGGGTATATATATATATATATATATATATATATATATATATATATATATATATATATATATGTATATATATATATAATTATATAGTATAGTACCGGTATATATATTTTTGTAATGTATTCTAATATTTGATTCGTTGTCTTTGATATGTTTTGTTTTCTCTTTTACACGTGTTTTCTTCATTGTTTGTTCTTTAACCTGACAATATCACCCTCGTTGTCTCTATATCTATCTATCTATCTATCTATTGCCCGATGCCGTGATCCTCGAAGGGGTGGCCACGAACGAACCGCCCCCATGCACCTCTGTTCCCAGTCAGTCGACGCCCCTCTCCCCAACCAGCACCACCTTCGTTCATATACTTCCTCACTCCATCCTTCCACCTCTCTTTCGGTCTACCTCTCCCTCTAGGTCCCTCCACCTCGCTCTCGTATGTCTCTATATGGCTTTATTAATTGTACGCTCTATGTAGCAAATAGTTTTTCTTTATAGCTACCTTTCATTCATAATACATAAATTATATTTGGTGGCATACTGCATTAACCCAATGGCTGCTGGAGCTGTTCCGGAACGTCATGGCAATTTACAACAATTTGCAGGCTTTAAAAGCCTCTAAATTCCTGTAAAATCGAGTGAAAGGGAGCGGGACCGCAACAGGCAACACGTCCTTCTCCCAACCTGACAGCTGTGGCACTGAGAGCTCTGAGTCAGAGTCTTGCGAGATATACAGTGCTGCCAAAGGCAAATGTAGCGAAAAATGAGCGAGAATTGCTCATTTTAGCGAATGTCTATGCTAGCGCTGCGGGTGAACCCCGCGAGCTACGAAACTCGTTCTGGCGCCATTTTGAAGCGATATTCGTCTAGTTTTCGGCTGAATACATTTAATTTTATTTAGACACTTGCCTAATCAATCAGTAGTGCCTGAATGAGCCCTAAAATGGCGGAAATATGCCCGCAGCATAAGTGTTAAAGCCTGTAGAATTGAGTGCGAGGTAGTGGGAGCACGACAGGCCTCACGTCCTTCCTCCAGCCAGCCGCCCGCGACACCGAGGACTGTGAGCCATACTCTCGTGAGATATACAGCATTGCAAAAAGGTAAATGTAGCGCGACAATAGTGATAATTGCTCATTTTATCGAATGTTTATGGTAGTGCTGCGGGTGAAGACCGCGAGCTACGAAGTCGTTTTGGTGTAATTTTGAAGCTATTTTCTTGTAGTGCTTGGCTGAATACATATAATTGTATTCAGACACTTGCCTAATCAATCATGAGCCCTAATATGGCGGAAATATGCCTGCACCTTATGGGTTAATAATTGTGAAATACTTAGTATTGGTAATCATTAATCACATCCCTATTATGCTATGCATTTGGTTGATTAATTGAATAACAAAAACTATTCTATCTATCTATATGCTCAGGCCCAATCCCCACTTTTCCTATTTTTATTTTTATTTTGATTATATTATATTTTATTTTATTTTTATTTGTTGGGGGGGTTTGCCGACTCAAGACAGAGCAATACTAGGAACAACACAAAACACAACAGAAAACAATGAACACACAAAAACAAAACACAAATTCGCACACATCTAGGTCATCCAGGAGAAGACCCAGAGACCAGTGTCACCAAGGTCCCTCCACTCCCCCGGCCCTCGACCACCCGGAGAGGTTCCGATCTCGGCAGGCAGACATGCAGCGAAGCCCTACCACCACAAGCCCGCCCACCACACTTCCAGGCGCACCCTTCATATTAATAGTCTCCCTGGGCCAGGCGCCTGAGGGACTATTATCTAGTCCAACTTGCGCCCGACCCCTTCCTCCAAATGACCATGTGTTCACTCCTTTGCATCGAGTGTGAGGGACCCACCTTTCAAAATAGTCCCACTCCTACTCTGTTCAACTCTCCAACCCAAAAATTGACAAATTTTCTCAGTCTTTCTTCTACTCAACAAGTGAACTCTGAAACACTAGCCCTCAATCAATCATTCCTTCATCCTATGACTTAGACTGCTTTAAACTTTGTGTGTCCAGGCATTTTGACTCCAACGTCCCTTGAATTTGGCTCTGTCACTCTTTTAACTTTGGGGGAGACACTCGCTACATGCAACCTGCCTTTTGTCTCCTCCATGCACATAAAACAAAAAACCTTGACTAAGGCTACTTATATCAGTTCATAAAGAAATCGTAATAACGTTTTCTGTAGGTTATTAAGTAGTTCATGAATAATATAATTATCAATCTGCAGAAAATAGCCATATTACTCTGCAGTATGTAGAATTGCTTAATTTTATCAACACCACACATTCATTCAAGAAATCCAACTGTTTTGCTATTCTTCCAAATGCGTCTGTCCTCCCTATACTCGGCAATTCCTTGCATACGTTGCACTTTACTCCTTTAATTACATTGATGCCTTGCTTTGTCAGACGATTCTCCAATATTTCTAATCATTTGATCTTGTCCTGCTTTCAGTGTTCTAAGTCTCTTTCCCTACGTCCTTAATGTACAGCCTCTTGCCTCTGGTAATTGGTTTGGTTTACTCCTTGCCTGCACCCTCTTCCCAGGAGTAATGTTTTTCTTATGCTTGTAAGGGTCTTTCAGAGTTACATTTAGAGAAGATAATGTATCAGAGTCTAGGCTTTCGCTACGGAATTACATTTAATTAAGAGTCAATTGATTATATTATTTTGTATACTATAAGAAAGCTGGATGTGATGGACATGAGCTGCTTGAGGAATATGTGGGGAGTGACTCGTAGTGACAGATTGAGGAATGAAGAGATACATAGGAGAGTGGGGCAGTAGGAACATTTATCGGCCAGCGTGGACAGAAGGGTGCTGAGCTGGTATGATCATGTTGAACGAATGGAAGATGAAAGGTTTACAAAGAGAATATGTGAGTCAGATGCATGGGGAACTAGAGGGTTAGGAAGACCTTCATTGAGATGGAGAGACACTGTAAGACTCTACACTCTCCAGAAAACAAATCTGAATAATAGAAAGTAGATACGAGGTGCCGTTGTAAAGGCTTATCTCTCAATACATTCATCTTCATCAGGACAAGCATTGGAAGATAGAGGAATGACTATAGATCAGGCAAGAGAAGTGGTAGTAAAGAGGAATTAATGGAGAATGCTAGTGAATAGATGAGTGCAGACGCGGTCGTTTGGGTGAGAGGGTCATGCGCCAGTTGGACGAAATAATAGTCCGTCAGGCGCCTGGCTCAGGGAGCTGGTGGTTATGAAGGATACGCCTGGAAGCATGGTGGGCGGGCTTGTGGTGGCGGCTCCACTGCGGGTCTGCCTGCGGAAATCGGAGCCTCTCCGGGAGATTTGGGACCTGGGAATCTTTTGCTGGAGACCGCAAACAGGCCTGGGTCTCTGGGTATTTCTCCTGGATGAACTATAAGTGTGTGATTTTGTGATTTGTTCCGTTTTGTTTTCTGATGTGTTGTGATTTCCAGGTTTAGGCTCTTAGTCGAGTCCCCCCCCCCCCCCCCCAACCACCACCACCACCACCAAAAAAAAAAAAAAAAAAAAAAAAAAAAAAAAAAAAAAAAATGGGAAAGTGCCAGAATATATACATTCATACATACCTACATACATACATACTAATATTACCCAAGACTGTGAGATATTGTAAAAAACGATACATCACGAATCCATCACAACATAACTGGACTCCAGTTCAGTGGATCCAACATTATCTGCCGGCATAACTGCCTATGTGACATCATCTTTGAACACTACCATCATTGGTTGATGAGTTTCCTATGCTTTGAAGCTATAGTATCGGTATTCACTGTTTGTAATGTGAGAAATATATATATATACTTGTTTTTTTCCGTAAGTGAGGGAGACAAAAGGCAGAGCTACCTGTAGTGAGTGCCTTCCCCAGAGCTGAAAGAGTGACAGGGCCAAAATCAAGGGACGTTCGAACCAAAATGCCTGGACACACAGAGTTTGAATTAATTTAAGTAATAGGAACAGGGAAAGACTGATTCTGGGAGAGAGTTCCAGAGCTCAGCTGTTGAAAAGAAGAAAGACTGATAAATAACGTTTCACTCTTGGTTTGGAAAGTTGAACAGAGTAGAGGTGGGATTGTTTTGCAAGATGGGTACCACATACCCTACATAGAGGAGGTGGTATACACTGGGAGAGCTCTGAGGAACACTGATTATTGTAGTAGCGATAAAATAGAGATTGCAGAGAGTTGGTGAGTGGACGGGAGTTAAAGATGCGAAAGGCCTTCCTTTCTATTTTGTTTAGGAGTGCGGTGTGATACAATACTCAATACAAGGATGCACTGCACCCCTGCACTGGGCAAGAAGCTGCGCAGGGGTAAAGAAACCCTTGAGGCGGTTGAGCACACCCAGCTTCTAGGAGGCCGCTTTAGCAAGACTGGTAATATGGTCCTTTCAAGAGAGAGTAGAAGAAAAAGAGACACCAAGTATATTGAGAGAAGATGAAGGATTTATTTTTGTATTGTTAAAGTATAAGGGATAGTCCTCTGAGGGTTCCGGACGAGTAGTAAGGTGGAGAAATATAGTTTTGGAAGCATTAAAGGCAACAAGGTTTTCTCTGCCCCAATTGGAAATAGTAGTTAGTTCAGAAGATAAGTGTTCTATTGCTTCATTACGTTTGTTTTTGAGGGATTGCTGGCTTAGGCGTTCTGGAAAACTAATTGTGTAGTGTAAGATTGAGTCGTCTGCATAAGAATGGATGGGGCTGAGAAGATCATATATGGAAATTAAAAAGAGAATGGGAGATAGGACAGAGCCCTGAGGAGCACTGGAGTTGAAAGGATGAGAAAGTGAGCGATGGCCATCAACAACCGCAGCTATGGAACGGCCGGAGAGGAAATTAGAGACAAAGGCACAGATAGAGGGATAGAAACCGAAGGAGGGTAGTTTAGAAATTAAAGATTTGTGCCAGACTCTATCGAAGGCCTTCGATATGTCTAGCACAATAGAAAAGGTCTCACCAAAGTCCCGAAAGGAGGATGACCAAGAGTTAGTAAGATATGAAAGAAGATCACCAGTAGAGCAATTATGAAACATTATTTTATCATTGAAGGCCGTGTGAAATATTTGAAAGTGGATACTTATTATAATAAACCAATTTTCAATAACAAACATATAACACATAATGACCAACATATTCTGCACACAATAGCAATTGAATATATGAATAAGTAAGAATACATGATATTATAATTAGTTTAACTTACTTTTGTTGTCACGAATTATTGTGATATATTTGAAGACAGATATGGAATCAATGTGCTCTAAAGATCATATGAAAATGTGTTTTAACCCTCGGCAAAATCTAATAAAAAAGTAGGGTACTAAAATGGATTTTTCGTAATAAGGATGTCAATACTCGCCTATAGACGGCCCCAATTATTACACTCGCCATTTTAATTCGTCTCCCGAGGTACTAGGAACACATCCTAGGTGTTAGGTGAGGGTTAGTTTTGTATCCCACATACTAGGTACTAAGGACATATTCATATTTGTGTTCACTAACCCACCAATTAATTTACAAATAAACCTAACTAGTGAAATCAATTAAAGTAATAAATAAATGTGGTGCTCCAAGGACTCGAACCTAGGATACTCACACCAAAATTCCGCACACTAAGCATTATAAGCCTATCAAGACAGTTAAAGGTTTATGCCTTACCTACGATATATTATGTATTCTCGAATACTGAATATTTATCTAAGCATGTGTACATACCCCCAACTGGTCTATGGTAACCTAATGATTAGACGAATGGAAGGGAAATGTATGGGTGTTAGGTGAGGGCTAGTTTTGTATCCCACGTACTGGGTACTAGGGACATATATTAGGTGTTAGGTGAGGGTTAGTTTTGTATCCCAAGTACTTGGTCTAAGATAGGTTAGGTTAGGTTTCTTTAGTTAGGTTAATGACAAGGGATCAGGTGGTAGGCATGGAATACCAGTACTAAGAACATTTATAACCTGGTAGGTAAGGGTTAGTGTTGTATCCCACATACTAGGTACTCGGGACACATTGTAGGTGTTAGGTGAGGGGTTAGTCTTGCATCCAATGTACTTGGTCTAGGTTACTGGGTTTTTATGATTTTCAAAATCACTACGTTTTTGATAAATCGGGTTTTGAGGGTTAATACATCAAGAAACCCCGAGCCAAAAATCGGAATTAGGCTGATGTGTTTTTCCACTCTTAAATCTAGCAAATCCGAGGCAACTTGGCAAAAACTTGGCTCAGGTTTTAGAAAATTCGGGTTTTATGAGTTTGTATATCAAGAAAACCCGAGCCAAATTTCGGAATTATGTAACTGTCTTTTTTTACTCTAAAAAATCGCAAAACCCGGGCCAACTTTTACCAAAACTTGGCATGGGTTTTCGAAATCTTGTGTTTTATGGCTCTCCAAAACCTTAAAACCTGAGCCAAGTTTTGCTAAAATACTCTATTATCGCCGTTTTACGCATTTAACCCCTCATTTTCCCTGACCTTCATAGCCCTCTCAACTATCAGGTGGCGTGTCTTAATATCGTTGGAAAATGGGGATTTTTTTTTCTCCGAGGTTTGTAATAAATTCCGAACACTTCATATTGTTGGCAAATAACAGATTCCAAAAATACAAAAACAAAATTGGAAAATGAGTGATATTAATATCAATATTTTCCTTATAAAGTTATATAAATACTGTCAATAATATCACCTCTGGTTACCCGTAATCAGAGGCTATTTTTACCGCACTCGTCCGGGACTTACAAACACGATCAATTTCTTTAGCTCTGAATAAACAGGATAAGGAGAAAGGTATAAAATAAATTAACAAATGAAAGGATAAAATCCAAAAGTGGTAGAGGAAAGTAAAGACCCATATATATATTTAACCCCTTATTAGCGGGGCCCGACTTAAGGCGGTCTAGAGAACCAAGGACTATGTGGCGGGGCCCGACTTAAGGCGGTGTGCAATTTTGAGCACATAATTGGCTCTGAGAGAGAGACGAGTGGTGGGAGGAGCGTAGGTTGACTCTGACCGTTCGGCACGGCTCCCGCGCCAGCACTGGGCCCACCTCCACACACATCCACACTCACTGCCTCCCTAGACAGGGAAATATGTAGGGAAATTACCGTATTTTAGGGATTTTTCCTTCGTGTTGCACGATCGTTGCAAGAGAACCCGTGGTCGTAGAAGGATGGTTCTGGTGTCATTGGAAAGCTCAATTGTCGCCCTTTTACGGATACATAATTGTATTACGCTCTGGCTCTTGTTTATGCCTGAAAAAGAGCACAGAATATAGGCTAGTTTATGGTAAAACCACCTGCTTGGCAGGTAGTAGAAGTTACCGACCTAGCCGCTCGTGGAGTGTTAAAAACAAACATAGTTGGATGGGGTATGGGAGAGAGAAGAAGAATAGTGGAGGAGGAGGTGGTGATCAAGAGGTCAGAAGTGTGGGAAGCCATGAAAAGAGAGAAGTTGGGGAAAGCACCAGGAACAGATGGAGTGAGTGGGGAAATGTTGAGGTATGGTGGTGAGATAGTGATCGAATGGGTATGGAAAATGTGCAAACTAGCATGGGAGAAGGGGACTGCACCTGATGACTGGAAGACAGCCGTAATAGTCCCCCTATATAAGGATAAAGGGGAAAGAGGAGTGTGTGGTAACCACCGAGGAATATGTCTTCTAAGCGTAGTAGGGAAGATGTGCAGTAGGGTAGTGATTGAGAGAGTGAGAGAGTGAGAGGAGAAATGGTTAGGTGATGAGCAGGGCGGTTGGTAATTCTGCATAACTTCTACTCCTGTTATTTTAGGTTTTATTTATTTTATTTTTGTATTTTAATACTTTGTAAGTGTGTATTTTCTAGTTAGAAAGTGAGGAAAGCCCTATTAATTAGCATTTGTATTATTAATTGTAATTCCGATACCTCAACAATCTAGGGGAAAGTTTGGGAATGCGGGGTTTTGGGTGGGGTAAATATAGGGGTATTATGGGAATAACTCTAAAAATGTAATAAATACAATTGAAAAAAACCAAAATGTTGAAATCCGAGGCAAGTTTTGGCAAAAGTTGGCTCGGATTTGCCCAATTTTCAGAGTCTAAAAAGTACAAAATTGGAAAAAAAAGTTGGCTCGGATTTCGTCCTTTTTCAGATGAAGAAAACCCCAAACTGTTGACCAAACATGGCTGGGGTTTTTCGAATTTTCAGTGTCCAAAATCACAGTAACCTAATTTTGAAGGTTGGCTCGGGTTTTCTTGTTTTTCAACGTGGAAAACCCAGTAAGAATGGGGTTAACATTAGCCAAACCTAACCTCACCTAACCTAGTAAAACCCTGCTAAATCCATGAAATCCGAGCCAGGTTTTGTCATTAACCTAACCAAATAACCTAACCTAACCTAACCTAGTATTATGGGGTTAACATTAGCCTAGCCTAACCTAACCTAACCTAACCTAACCTAACCTAACCTAGTATTATGGGTGGGGGCTCCCCCCCCCCCCCCCCCCCGCTTAATGCATTAAATCCGAGCCAACTTTTGTCATTAACCTAACCAAATAACCTAACCTAACCTAACCTAGTATTATGGGGTTAACATTAGCCTAACCTTACCTAACCTAATCTAACCTAACCTAGTATTAAGGGTGGGGGCTGCCGGCCCCACACCCCCGCTAAATGCATTAAATCCGAGCCAAGTTTTGTCTCTAACCTAACCAAATAACCAAACCTAACCTAACCTAGTATTATGGGGTTAACATTAGCCTAACCTAACCTAGTATTATGGGTGGGGGCTGCCGCCCCCACACCCCTGCTAAATCAATGAAATCCGAGCCAAATTTTGTCATTAACCTAACCAAACAGCCTAACCTAACCAAAGAGCCTAACCTAACCTTGACCTAACACCTAATATATGACCCCTAGACGATAATATACCTTAATGAGAGGCTGAAGAGGTTGATGCAGTAGGTTGAGAGGCTGAAGAAGAGGTTGCAGTAGGTTGAGAAGACAGTTTCTCGCATTTCACTTATAGTGAATTTGCGACAGTAATTACATGTACACCAACAAAGTATAGTTCATGAAAGTGATAAAACACTAATAATCATCGATGGGGCCCATAACTGGTTGGTCATAAACTAATACCCAGTAAAATAACAGTACTTGTATACGGTATGCCTAATGAATTCATCCTGTACGAAAATGGCCTTTTTGACATGGAAAAGACCCTGTAATCCAAGCCCTAAGGGTCTATTTATGGTTATATATTGAAGAAAGATAGCCATAGTCGAGAAATACCGCCAAAAATATCACTAAATGTGAGGAAAACTCACCAGGCATGAGGCCTTCCAGTATGGAGGTTGTGTTTGAAACTGACGTCACAGGCGAAGTGCATTGTGGGTACAAGTTAAAATGTAAATTTTTACAAATCTATATCCCAAAAAGTAAGATTTTGGTAGAGAAATGAGAAAGTAATACATTTAAACAGTATGTAAAACACTGGAAGACACAATTGTAAAAAAAAAAAAAATAATAATTTGTTGGGAAAATACAAATTTATTGTCTCACTCTCCACTCTGATTGGCTAATGAACATCCGGGAACTTCTGGGAGGAGCCTAGCATGTAAACAAAGTGTTATGAACTCAGTGAACTGGCTGGACAAAACTAGGGCCTAACTAAACTTTGTATAGGGGGTTGACAATCAAATTGACAAAATAAGAATAGTAGTACTTATCCGCGCATCTGTAGGGTCACTTGAGTAAGGTAAGATCAACAACAAATAATTACCTAAGACAGGAATCCCATAATCGAGGAGTAGTAGTGGTGGTGCAGTTAACCCGAAACAACAAAAGGTGTATGTTGCCTTTATGGATTTAGAGAAGGCCTATGACAGAGTGGATAGAGAAGGTATGTGGAAAGTACTTAGAAAATACGGAGTAGATGGCAAGTTGCTGAAAGCAGTGAAGAGCATGTATGAGGGTGCAAAGGCGTCAGTGCGTGTGGATAATGAGCAGAGCGAGTGCTTTGACCTTTTTTTTCAATGTTAGGTTGAAACAGGGGTGTGTGATGTCCCTGTGGTTGTTTACTGTATATATGGATGGAGTCATGAAAGAAATACAAGGAAGTGTAGTGGATGTTGGTGTGTCCCTGATAAGGGAGGGAAATGAGTGGAAGCTACCGGTACTGCTGTTTGCTGATGATGCACTTCTGATGAGCGATAATGAATGGGAGTTGCAGGGTCCGGTAAATGTGTTTGGAACAGTGTGGGAAAAACGGAATCTGAAGGTAAATGCGGGGAAGAGCAAGGTTATGGTCTTCGAAAGGGGTGAAGCCATAGAGTGTGAGGTGAAGTTGAATGGTCAGGCTATGGAGATTGTCAGCTCATTTAAGTATCTGGGCAGTGTGTTGAGTAAAGATGGGACTATGGATGAAGAAGTGAGGGAGAGGGTTCAACAGGGGAAGAGGGTTGTAGGAACATTGAAAACAGTAACAAGAAGTAGGGTGGTCAGTATGGAAGTGAAGAAGTCCTTGCATGACAGTGTGGTAATCCCGACACTAACTTACGGAAGCGAAGCTTGGACGTTCGGGAAGAGACTCAGACCAAGAGTGAGAGCGTTGAAAATGAGTTACTTGAGAAGTGCATGCGGAGTTACATGGAGGGATATACAGACGAATGAGGAAGTAAGAAGGAGGTGTAGTGTGGATGTAGATGTGCTGGAAAGTGTGAAAAGGAACAACTTGAGATAGTTCGGCCATATAGAACGTGTGGAAAGCGTGAGAATGACTAAGAGGGTGTACGAGAGCGTATGGAAGGACAGAGAGGGAGAGGTGGAAGGATGGAGTGAGGAAGTATATGGATGAAGGCGATGCTGGTTGGGAGGAAGGGCGTCGACTGACTGGGGACAGAGGTGCATGGGGCGGTTCGTTCGTGACCACACCTTCGGGGATCACAGCATCAGGCAATAGATAGATAGTGAATAAGGACCCTGACAGCAATGACTTAGTGTTTTAAAAGCAGTATCTAACAATCAATAATTAGAGCAGAATAGAAAATTGACTGATTAGGCTGCCCCCATTAGTTAACTCCCCCCCCCTCCCCAACCACCACCCAAACACCCACCCACCCCACCCTTCACACACACACACCACCACCACTACCACCGCCACACACGTCAACCACGGTAATGCATTAATAAATCCCCTAAGCCAAATTTTCCATAACCTGCAGGGAAAGGGAGTGGGAGTGAGGGGGAGTGAATAAGCGTGTTGAGAATTCGAGGTGTTGGGGAGTGGGTATAGAAATAAGAAGTTAAAATTTGAGTGTGATGTAGGAGTGGGCAGAGCATGAAGGATTATTTGTTTTGGGAGTGCTTTAAATAGTGGAATGGTTAGAGTGTAGAATACGTGTCATGGAATGGGGAGTAATGCAATATGAAATTCCCAGAGCCGAGTTATCCGTAACTGGGAACTGGCTTGGTGTCAATAGGGGGTGGGGGAGGAGGTGGTGTAGCTATGGGAGTGGGGAGATAATTATAATTTGTGAAGTGATTGAAGTACAAGGGATATAGGCTTAATGGATGGGCAAGGCAGATAGATTACAATTTGGTAGTTGGAGATGCAAAATGGATAACAGAGTTAAATATAACACACACGCACATCCTGCACGAACCGATGTCGAAGAGTCACAGCAGCAGCAGGGGTTACCATAGCAACGGTAGACTTGGTGTGCAGTAGACAACCGGCACCCAGAACACACACAACAACACAACTCCACATACACCCTGACCGTCTATACTGAAACCCTGACAATTACCTTACCTGCCGATGTGCTACGATAGCAGGGATACCACCATACCACAAAACAGAGATGGAGTCCACTCACCACCTCCCACCCACAAAACATAAACACTTATGCCGAGCCCGCCCTCTGTTGAACCTTTTTCCTACTATTTAGGTGCTTATGTTCAGGGTGTTGTTACGATCCAGGTTCTTAAAGACACAGTGCTCTTCAACATTGGACTAGATAATGGCAAAATGCAACAACGGTAACACTAGATCCAACCCCTGCCTTAAACACTGGAAAACAAAACACCATTACCGCCCTGAGTCGTGCCTGGACAACGAGGTATCCTATGACTCGGTAACTGGTGCACACACGCTAGGCTGACGCTCGATGAAACAGCCTATTCTCAAACAGTAAAAGATTACTCGATTAGGTTACACAAAGAAAAGATAGTTCTATCTATCTATCTATTGCCGGACGCCTTACTCCCCTTACGAGGGTGGCCATACACAGAATGCCCCCAAGCGGACCTATTCCCTGTGAGAGGGACAACCCGAGCCAGTTTAGTGAAGGACTTACAGGATTGACCACTCAATTTAGGATCCGTCCGACTCAGAGGCCCTCTGTGTATCTTGTTAGCACTATTTTTCTACAGTGGTGTTCGGCTAATCCATCCACTAACCTGCCTTACCCTTAGGTAAGCAGTACGGATTTGTATCAGGTTTACTCCCCTAGACAGGTTGCCAACCAAGGCTGACGAGTCCTATCCACCCGGATTTGTGTAAGGTTGTCTCCCCTAGATGAGTTGCCGACCAAGGCTAACGAGTCCCATCCACCCGAGTTAACGTGATTAATTAACGTTACGGTAGATACTCAAATAACTGGCACTCCTGTATTAAAGAAAGTGCAATGCTAGTCCTGCAACATCAACTGGAAACTTCTGAAATAAGTCTGATGCTGGGAAGATGTTCGTAAAGAATCTTGAACAATTATAATGCAGAATACGGGTCACAATAAATACTAGGACATATAGTAATAATAGGCAGGCGAATAATAAAGACTGCGCAAAGGTAGTAATGCTCGACAACTAAAGAAATGCTTCGTGACACAACGCAACAGCCTACTAGGGTTGTGCAACTCAACAACAACCTCGGCTCAAAAGTGCAGTAAATAATAATGTGGCATACATATAATAATGGGGGCTTATCTCTAACCAGTGTCTGCTCAGTTAATAAAGTCTAGCTGGGGTATCAAGGCAGGGCAACAATGGGTGAGCATGCGGCTCGTAGCCTAACGTTGTCCGAAGGTGGTATAATGAAGATTACGTTATATGACGGGGATGCTCTCTTGATAAATCTAGGTCTCTAGTACCTAGTTCTATCCTGGCGATCCCTCAGAAGTCAACACAAAGAGGCAGCACTATGTTGTGAGGGATAGGCTATGGCCCTCTCACACCACAGCGTTGTGCTCGCAAAGTAAACCCACCCGAAGAGAATTTAAGCTCCCACAGTACCTGTCGATGTCTTGCAGGGCTTAGCTAACACTGCACACATCGGAGACAACGACACAGTAACCTTACCCCTAGTCTAGCTTTAGATAACCAAGCAGAATCACTCAACACCTTGCCAGGGAGACATATACCGGTCTACAAGCTTCCTGAGAGAGGACACACACGGAAAAGTCCGTCTCTCCAAACCTCGTTAAAGCCTAATACATGGAAATATCTGAGAGCTTCGCGTACAATACGACTGGCCGACGGTGAACGTCTATGCTGAAACCAGAAGGGATGTTGAGTTTAATAAAGATTAGAGAATGAGAAAGGAGAAGTCGAGAGAGAGAAATAGTATGCAAAGTGGCGAGTATGGGGGGCAGAATTGCAAAGGATGTAGACGATACGCGTGTCAGGCAAGCTCTTAGCTCATGAGGCCGCGACGGGAAGGGACTAGTTGACCACCCGGCCGCCAACGCCGTCAGCGCCCAAGCGAGCCGCGTCATAGCTTATCCCCGCTGCCAGGTGTACTCCCTCACCCTCTCTCGCTCGCCTCCCACACAAGCAACATTTATATTATAGCGAATATAAAATACAAGGCGCGGTCACAGACCAAAACAAAGACCATTTCTAGACTGTCTGTGGCAACACGACACTAATTAAACAAAGCATTCACTCCAGGACAACTGTAGCCCATCCCCCCATCCTGGCGAACACTAGCGAGCTGCAATGCCCCACGCAACCATTCTGCCAGCGCCGGGAGGCGTCACAGTGTGGTGTCCCGAGTTCGAATCCTGTGAGGACCATATGCTTTCATTAGTCTATCCAAGTACATTGGGGCTTGTAATTGATGTTTATTGTTAAGAACTGTGTGTTACTTATTTCCAATACTACCGTTTTTTATACTTAATGGCATGAAAAAAAAACGAGTGAATTGAATGGGCTCTATTGTTCCTAGAATGCTTAAGCGATTGGAGATTTCATTGCATCTGAAGCAATATAATTCTGCACATTCAGCAGGAAATCAATAATGTCATTGCTACAATGTGCAGTACATGATATCTGTAACCAAGACGTGTATGTAATGTTTGGTATAGCTCATAATGTTTGGTACGATGGTAATTAGTGTATTTACTCTAACCATCAGTGTAACCAACTACGTGAACGTAATACAGTATATTGCTTACGAATAATATAGGCAATTTGGCGCTAAGCATTTAACATTGAAGTTCTTTATTCCCGAATATCGTACGTTTGTTTCCTTAAGCATGTTGTCCTTCAGCAACGCCTGATACGATTGTAATAATGTAGGAATGAGTGTTGTTTACAGTAAATACAGTTAGCAAAATTTCAATCTGGCTCAGGGTTCCGTGTATTTATATGGCGTCAATAGTGAATGTCTAAAACTGAGACTTCAATGTTGGGGTTATAAGTTCTAACCCTGACTGGGGCTCACAAATGCTCTCTCTCACACTAGCCTTTCCTCACGCACACACACACACACAGCGTATGTGATTTTATTCATACACAATGTCTAAATGATAACAGCATACATGACTTAAAATACAATAATTAGCTTCGTATGTGACAGAGGATTTGATGTCACATGGCATATGTATAGGCTACTCATTTATTTTATGAAATATGCATTAGCTTATTTTTATTTAATTTCAAACCCTCTCTCTCTCTTTCAACCTTTGGTGGGACAAGGAAAAACACAGTCATTTCCCGTGTAATTTGACCACTCAGGAGAGAGAGAGAGAGAGAGAGAGAGAGAGAGAGAGAGACGAGAGAGAGAGAGAGAGAGAGAGAGAGAGAGAGAGAGAGAGAGAGAGAGAGAGAGAGAGAGAGAGAGTAGACATGGTAAACTTAAGTATTTATGGAAACCGGAATAAGAAAAAGCATGATAATCATATACAGTACAGTCATAGACTACAGTAGATCTGGACTGGACACGAAAATGGAACTTTGCAGTAAGGACCCCAAATCGGCAAATGAACCCACAAGTTCGAACCTCAAAACCGCGAAAAGGTGATATTTTCGCGGTTTTCGCGGTTCAAACTTGGGGGTTCGTTCTCTGATTTTGGGTCCCTTACTGCAAAGTCCATGTTCGTGTCCAGTCCAGATCTACTGTAGTCTATGGTATAGTATATCGGTAAAGTGCATCACATATGCATTGAATACAAATACAATAAAAGGAAATTAAGAATAATTCACTGAATCACTATTGTTTTGAAAATAATCTATTAACCCGCTGAGACCCAGCGTCGCACGTGTTGCGTCTGCAATGTTCGATCACCAGAACCCAGCGACGCAATGGTTGCGTCCAGGTTAATTACTTCGGTCCTATGGCACCTAGAGTGCTCAGATTTGTATGGGAACTGTGTAAGTATCCCACGCAAACATGCCGATGGTTGAAAACTCTCAAAGTCCAACCACGTGCACGTGAGTACAGAAAAACCTTTTTTGGGGGGAAAATTGCCTTCAATTTTTTACTCCTGTTAAATCCGTTTTCGGGGGCTCTGTAGGACCATTTTTTGAGCTTTTTGATCGGTTTTTCGTGGCTTTTCCTTCATTCCTAACCCATTCGCTATTGTTTCTGGGAAAAACAAATTTCAACCCTCTTGGCCTGGGTGGACTTTTATTACTAACTAGCTGGGGCTCAGCGGGTTAATTTGGGCTTATTTATCTAAATTATATTATCCCTATCATTATTTACTTAGATAAATTATTACAGTATGTTTTTCAGTCATCTTCATTAACAAATTATCTTGTTTATAATTGTCTTCGTAGTTTGAATTAGCAGGGTTAATATATTTTTGTGATTGTTTGCTAAAAGGATTCATTGACCTATTGTAATTTGGTTCTTCTCTTGGGCTATCTGTTTGCCTCCTGTCTAACTAACATCTGACACAATATCTCGCTATTTCATGATTATACATAAACTCCTTATATAATGCCTTCTATCTTATACAATACTTCTTATTTATCTTGCATACTACCTCATCTCTATTTATTTTTGTATTCCACACAAAATACCAGAAAGTTCTACAGAGAAGCAACGGCAACTAAGAAAAGAGAAAACAGGGCTAGTTAGAGAGGCCAGGAGAACATCAGATATTAATTAAAATACTGAGTTATGGGGGAGGCTGAACCTTACACCCCAAGTAAGCCTGTATAAGAGATTGTGTTTCTGACATTATACCATCTTATACCATGGAAATACTAAGACTCGCTGACAAAATCAGCTCTCTATGTGCGCGCGCGAGCGCAGAATTTCATTGCACTTTTGTAACATCATCTAGTCACTCAAAATTGTTCAAATTTCCCACAATTTTTGCACGGCATACCCTACAAGCATCCCCTACAACGTAGCGTTTAAATTTACCCCTATTGAATAATAGGTGCTGAAAAAAATATTATATAATTATTTTTGGGTTACAGCTGATTTGACTCCAAAATGGTCAAAAATCAGATATTTTCGGCAAAACGGCAATTATCTAAACGTACAGGCATTCCTATATACCCCTATGTACTCTATTTAGAAGGGGAATTAATTTGAGCAATACATAAAAATATAGATATACTCATAAGTGCCAAAAAATGATGGCAAACCACTGAAATTCATAGATTTTAATCAGTCAAAAATACTTTTGGGGCAGATAAAATAGTTAGTCCTCCTTAGCTTCCGTTTTTTACCATAGCGCGCACATAGAAGATCGAGTTTAATGACCAACTAAACAAAATTTTCGTCAGGGGCAGGCTTCACAGATTTTATGAGAGAATTTTTTACCAAAATCCATGATAGTGGGGCCCCCCAAGGGGGCCCTAGGGATGTCATATGGGTGTTTATGCCCTCATATGAGCATTTCTATTGCTTACAGAAGTCCTTTAGACTACAGACACAAAACAAAAATTTGGGTGGCTGAAAGATTTTTGTTTAGTTTTTCGGGGGTCGAGGTCGAACCCCCGGCCCAGGGGGTTATGGATGCAATATGTTTTTTTGTTCCCTCCTATGCTATTCTCCTGTGTTGAAAGAAGCATTATAGAACAAGAACACAAAAATTTTGAATTTTGATTTCTGGGCTCAGCGGAGGGTTCAGCCTCCCCTATTAACATTTTAAGAAGAAAGTTATCCCAATTTTACCAGGCAATCGGTAGTGAGTATACCTCCGCCAGTGTAAACAGAGGTATTAAGGGGGTAGTGCTTGGCTTTTGGTCTATATAATTATTTAATAATTTATTTTTGAGTTTCCTCGCTAGACCTCCATCAAACATAGAAAAACACCCAGAAAAATGTGTATATTCTTCGGTAGAAAAATGTCCCGGCCGATTAAAATTTTTCTACCGAAGAAAGGTCTTAAAATCGCCAAACTAACGGAACGAACAAGACGTCTCAAAGCCTCAAACTAATATGCTAAACATGAGGGAGAAAGGGGTCCAGAAAACACATATACTACCACCTTAAGTGCTCTCTCGAGTGTCCCTCTATAGTCCCTCTATAGTTTTGATATCAATATTTCTTACTTCCCTCTTCTTGTTTTGGTAATTGTTCGTTCATGATAATCGAAACATAAAGATCTGTATTCAAAGTAGGCTTACATTTGAACTAATGATTCGCTTACTACAACTTTTCTTATTAAATCCTGTATCTTAATCATTGCCTATCTCTCTCTTTCTCTCTCTCTCTCTCTCTCTCTCTCTCTCTCTCTCAGCCAGTGATTGTTTTATCACCGCAGCGACTGAAATATTAGACACCTTAATTTTCCCACTTGGTTAATTTCTGTCGTTTCAGTGTTATGATGACGCCGCCATAGTATTGGGGTCGCGGGGGTAAGCACATTTGGTGTTGTATATTTTATTTAGGCGGTGGTTGACGCATACACACACATACACACACAGACATGAAATACCTTACACGCAG